>VCCN01005986.1:1963021-1981984 GCA_006491835.1 Architeuthis dux | reverse complement strand
TGTGTGTAACTATTGGATTTTGGCCTTGTTTATGGAATTATCATAATGTGTATAAACCAAATGTAAAAGTCAGGAAGGAATCATTTATGTAATGAAAATTTATAAAGTATATTGTGAAAATGTCACAGACCCTGGGGCTCCACAGAATACAGTTTAAATACTGCTGGTTTAGATCTTTAGATCAAGAATAACATTATTTGAATGTTAATATCTAATCAATACTTTGTATATTTATACTTTTTTGGAGCCTTTGTATGAGTTTTTGGAGCATATACAGTTACCTGGAAATGAAATCTACCAATTCTAGCAACTTTTTCAAATATCTAGCCACTTTTAGCCATTCAAAATGTTCTCCACAGTGCATTATTGCAAAGATTGCCCATACCTGTACACAAATCATATCCATTTAAAGTAAATACAAATTGTTTCTAAATATTTATATATGTAATAATTCACTCTGGTAATTTTTAACATTCAGTAGACATGCCAAATCTTAAAGTTGATACTACTTTTAAAAAACTTATATTACCTGGTATATTCATGGTTTTTACTTCAATCTCATCTTCCAAAAAATCAGATGTTTGTTCCTCAAAATTTTGCCATTCAGAACTTTCCCCAAATCTGCAATGTACAGCAATCCTCAGAATAACATAATTAAAATACAAAATTAAAATCAGAATTCCATAAACTAACAGGACATAATCAGATTACATTTGATTTAAATGGTGATGACATTGATTTTTTTAGGTTAAACCTCATTTTATTAAAATGAGTGTGTATTATCCACAATACATTATAGAATTCATGAAGTGTATATTTTATCACTGGATTCCTTTCCAAATGTAAACCATCTGAGGTTTGAGAGTCAATGTCAAAGTGAATAACAAATGCTATACTTTTACAAACATTGAATAAAATGACACTGTAAAAGGTAGATCACTTTCTATGAAGGATTTCAGGTTTACATAATATAAGTCATTATAAATCTTAACGCCTAACACATTTAAGAAGTTCAAGATTAACTGAAAGTGATTCACAAAGACTCAAATGCTGAAAAGTAAACAATTTTATGTATCTTAATAATTTCTTCAAATTGTATTGTGCACATAGTGAAAAAATACATGTAAAATAATAATTATAAAGATGCCAATTACCGTGTTTGTTGGAACTCCGAGCTCCACACTTCATATAACGTCAGTTTGCCAGTGTTTTTGTATGTGCGTACACTAGAACTAAAAAAAATATGAAACTTTTTATAGTTTTAAAAAAGAAAAAGTTGTAAATGATAAAATGTTATGCATGCATCAACCATGTTTATATAATATATATACACATATATATACTATACTAGTATACTAAGTGTGTAAGATACAAACACACATTTCCAACAAACACACCGATTAACTTGGGGGAAAGAAGAAAAAAAAAAGAGAGTGTAAAGATTATTTAAATTAAGTCTACACTGAAATTATGGGCATAAATTTAGCTTGGCGTTTCTACAATTACTTACCATCAGATATGAAAGTAAACATAAAAATGGTACTATATCAAATCTATCTTAACATTGGTGAAAGCAAATAGAATGATTGTGCAATATTTTGATTCGCCTATTAATATTTATTAACAAATTAAGGATCAACTGTTCAATAAAATTGCCTATATTAGAGACTGTTAACTGATAACAAATTATGAACTGTAAATTCAAGTTGTATATCTTACTTTAAACAACCTGATATCTTGTGGAGGGCTTCAATGTAGTTTCTCATTTTGTCTTTAAAATCTTCTTTGGAATCCAGTTTAATAAGAAATTTCCTCTGAAGCAAAACAATCTGAGAAAATAAATACATAAATAAAAATCAATGAAACTTGGAACATTTGAACTCTCTGATACATTAAGAAAATTATTAAAATATGAAACTTGCACACTAATATTGGATTCGGTTATACAAAATGCATTCAAACCAACTGCAAGAATAAAATATTAAATGATATAAAAATGAAAATTTACAATAGTGAACAAGTGATACTTGTCCTGTTCTCAAATAGAATTTCCAGAACAAAGTCGATAGCTATCTTTTTATGCAACAGAAGGGTGTTTTGATAAAACATCATTTGTAACACATTTTAAGATTTGTCAAAAATTACTAAAACTCTGAAAACTGGCAATGTTAAAAGAGAAAGAAAGACTTTATGAAAATATAAGGTAATAAAAAAGGAAAGGATAGTCACACAAAAAAGTACTTAAAAATTATTTTTAAATTTTACCTGAAATTTAAGTTTTTAAGTATGCCTTATCTCGATATTAAAATTTAAAAAAATATTTAATTACTTTTTGTGGCCTCATGCCAAAACTAAGCTACACTAAGCATGGGCATCTGCTGCCACTTTTCCAGGGAGGGGGGGTGGGGCAAAAGGATATATTTCCAGGGTATATTCGGAATATATCTTAGCTGCAACCCTGTTAACAGCAAATAATCTCTGAAGGGAAGTGCTGAGGGAACTGGACAATCTTTGTCCCTACCCACATACACATGAGGGTCCCCACACTAAATGACCATGTGTCATATTCTATCCTTGTGGGAAGGTGGATAAATACCCATACTAGAAAGAGTCACTGGCAAAAGGCCAAAGTGCCGGTTGGAAGGACTGTCCTAAAATCGGCAAAGTTCTTCTGCATGCCTTTAGCATTTGACATATCTTGATATTCATTACAGGAAATAAAAGTTAGTTCTTGATAAGAGTTTGATTCAAGAAGTTACTTCAATATGTTTAAAATCAAGACATTCTAAGATAAATAGTTAATTCTTTACCTCTCCGTCCTCTTGAACATCAACTTCCTCATCAACAAACCCATCAAAATTTATCTGTAAGGGAAAACAAGAACATTAATAATCACTAGAAATTCAAAGATCAAAGGGTTTTTTTTAACAAGTAGAGAAAGAAAAAAAAAGGAAAAAAAAAGTCTTTTGGTAAAGACTATTTTATTGAGCAGGTTAAAGACAGCCTTGCCCATTCAGTAGACAAAGCTGAATTTTCTTTATTGATTTTACAGTACAGGTTGTACCTCTCTTATCCAGCAGTCTTTGGTCTGGCAATTCCCATGATTCGGCACGTTTTGTATCTGCCACCATTCGTTTGTTGATCTGCTACTAGACCATGGTTTGAACCTAATTTTGCAGTTTATAAGCAGACTCATTAAACTGAATGTGTATAAACCTGACTGCAGTTTGAATTCGAATCAAAGAGAAGAAAAAAAAAGAAGAAAAAAAAAACGCTAAAAAAATCTTTTAAGAATCAATCAAAAAATTTTAATATATCTCAGAAAAATTGAGGCTATCAAAACCTTTCCTGTTTTATTATGGCCGCGGATTCAGCTGTTCTGATAGCGGAATAGCATTTTCAGGTGTTTTTTTTCAAGTGGTCTACTGATATCAGATAATTTCATGTGGTTCAGACCAGTGTGTTTTTTTTCACTTTTTTTTTTATTCAAGCAAAATCTTGATAAATACAAATGAACAAAGGATAAGTTAGGGGTAGTGTTTTTAGGGTTGGGGTTAGTGTTGGGGTTGGTGTTGCTATTTTTAGGGTTTAGTTAGGGTTACTGTTCTAGCTTTTTAAATTCACTGCCATCAGCATCAGCCAACAACTCGAGCAATTCCGCTATCAGCAGAATCATCGGCAGCTGAAGCCACGGCCATATGAAACAGGAAAGGTAATGATTGCCAAAATTTAAAATAAAGCTGGAAAAAAAAAATTTTAATTTTGAAATTAAAATATTTCTTAATTTAAAAAAAAAAAAGAAGAACATTGAAAAAAATATACAAAGTGTCATGGATCAAAAGAATTTGGACAGACAGAGTTAAATATAAAATGACAGATTATTTAAATAAAACTCATCCAGTGTTTAGCATGCAGTTATACTTTGTACAGGTTTATATCTCTCACTCACACACACACACACACAATACACAATGCTGTCAAAAAGCAACTGCTTCCATTTGACCTCCTTTTTCCACCACTTGATACTTTACTGAATGTGAAATTGTTCAAAACAATATAAACAACCTAAATATGTACAACTAGGCCAAGTCAGTCTGAAAAGGCAAGAAAAGTTCACAAGTAGCCAAACTAGGAACCTGCCACCATAATGGTTTATAAATGCTATTTATTTTTAATTGATTGGGGAATAGTTAATTTGATCAATATTTTGAGACATATAAGTACTATTAATTAGCTGCTTAATCTTTTTTGGCTTTTCATGGTTCAAGCAGACAGGAATATATATATAATTACCATAATAAGCAAGTCGTATAAAAATGTATGAAAATCAGTAGGGGACAATATTTTAAAGTTTAATAAAGGTTTCTACAAGCAGTCTTGGGAAGAATCATAGGGATGATTTCAGATAGACACAATAAAATATTGGCATGTCCTGCTATTACAAAAAAAATCCTGTAATATGTAAAGAAAATGGTAATATCTTGTACAAAAAAAAACAATGATTGATTAATGCACACACTTGCAAAAACTTGTTAAACTTGATACTCTAGCTAAGCCCTAATGATAATTTCAATAAGTATATCAGTTTTGTATGGACAAAATAAACAAAGTTAATTGAAAATTAACAGCTCTACTACTCTGAATTAAATAATAACCAACCCAAAAGTAAATAGGGAAAATAAAATTACAAAAAAAAGAAGAAAAAAAAAAGAAAGTGTTTATCATTTATTTACAGTATATTTTATCCAGAAGTCCTCAACTAATTTTAAAATCTCATTTATTTTTAAATAAAGAGATTTACAAAATGATCTATATGCATTAGTAATGGGGTGGGTTATTAGAATATCAAAACTGGTTCAACAAGATTGTAGAGGAAAATGCAAAGATCAAAAAAAGCATGTCGAATGTACATGTTCGTTTATTATACAAAGTTACCTTTTTGCAATAATGAATGCATCACGTTTATTAAGTGGGTTATTGAAATATTAACACTGGTTTGACAGGATTTATGAGGGAACTGTAAAGAAAACCAGTCCGCTTGGATAGTGTAATGGTTGGCATGTCTGCCTGGGTTCGATTCCTTTTTTGCATTAGTAATGGTGCATTTTTATGAAGTGGGTTATTGAAATATTAATACTGGTTGGGCAGGATTTTAGAAGGAAACTCAAAGAAAACCAAAAGCATGTCGAATTGTAATCCTAGTGATATTGTTCATTTAAAAAATACAAAGTGCTGTTGTTTTTTTCCAGAATTAACATAAACATGAGTATTTCTATTTCAAAGAATCAAGATAAAATGTTCTTATTTAGAGTAACTATACAAAAAGAATTCTCCTCAAGACTAAGACTACAATGCAGCACATTTCCACAAAAAACATCTTTCTTTCATAAACACGTTTTTTCTAGAATAATTCTATTGTCTATCCTATGATCATTTTCCCCAGACCTACTCTAGATTACATTTATAAAAACACACCCATTTCATGACAAAGAGAGGTTTTATCAATTTGCTCTTTAGTAATTACAATCTGACACCATTGCCGCAAAAAAGAATACTACCTTTTTCAGGATAAGCTTTTTGTTGGGTTTTTTTGCAAGAAGAAAAAAAATGATGTGCTAGATTAGGTAAGTAAATGGGTAAACAAATAGATAATAACACCTACAACCGTATACATGGTTACTTGAGAGTCAATCAATGAGCTCAAAAAACACGGTACAGTGAACCCTCATTAAAACAGACCAATAAGGGGTAAGGGTGTCCGTTTTTGCTGATTGTCCAAGTTAATCGATGGTAGGGTTTAATACTATATACGTTTACGATATTGGAAAGTATATATACTGTACACTGAACATGATACATCATATAACATATATATTTTCTGAAATCATTTAACATATAACAAGGTTAATTAGTTCAGGTTAATTAATTAAGATCTGACTTATAAATTACAATTTCTGGTTCACAGATTGGGTCATAGGCTTCTTGTTTGGAAGCTCTCTTTAAGCCATTATGAAAAATACTGTCCTCTGAAAGATGTCTATCACTGAAATATCAACACAACACTGAAGCAATCACTTCCAGAAGCAAACACTCTTGTCCTCTATAGCCGACACGGACAGTCACTCTCTTAACTCAGACTTTGTCCGTTTTATCTGATATCCGGCTTAACAGGGTCCGTTAACGGGGGTTCACTGCATTTTTAGATATAAAAATACAAATATGTATCTGTGTACACATGATCTAACATATAAATCTTTAGGCTAATCTGAACTAACATATATCTATATGTTTTAGATCATTATGCTAGGTCCAACTGAGCAGGAAAGAAGGCATACTCTGAATTTTTTTTATAGATGAGGGAAAAGAATTATCTTTAAAATTGTTTTATATTCAACCTTGTGTGTGGGTGTGTGTGTTGGTTATTCCCATAGACTCCTTGTGCATATGGCCACAACTAATCCACAATAGTTTCAGTAGTAAGTAGGTTTTTACGGGGTAAGGTTATTAGCCTCATGCCCATCCTCTTCCTCTTACACAGGCCGGTTAAAAAGAATAAAAATATAATACTTCATTGAAATCACTAAATGGGTGCAGATAAAGTAAATAATATAAATACATATACATATAATAACTGATAATAAAAATCTAAAACCTCTGTGCATAAAAACATAACCTTGGATTTTCAAAGCTTTAAATGGGTGCGGAAAAATATATAAAATAATCCTTGTGTTATATGCAGTAATCAGTTTAACAAGGATAAAAATTGTCAATACCTCTTCGTTTCTTTCATAACCAAAAATATTTTGTTTTACTACCTTCAATTTTTCTTTCCAAGGAATTTTCCAGAATTTTCCAGTTTCTTTTTAAAATTCATTAAATGTTTACTTCTTTACATTAAATATTCATCATTCAAAACAATCACCTACAAATAATAATGATTATATATAAAACTTACGCGATTCTCCAATCTATCCACTAAGCTTTGGAGACGGTATACTTGAGTGGAGAGAGATACTTGAGGAGAAATTCCACCAACTGAAAACAAACAGAGACAATAAACTATTGTAAGAAGTTTTGCATCAATAGTTTTCACAAGTTCCTTTCAATTTTTCTATACTTATTTCTTCACACTAGGAGACATTTCCAATAGTCATACATTAATAGCGCATACCTCTGCCAATGCCATTGTCAGGGGAAGTAATTGTGCATGGATCCGCTCAATTTAATCACTCCTTCCATAGCCCATTGTTCACCCTTCCACAAAATTTTATTGAGAACTTTTGGAGATATCGTGTGGATAGACATAAAATTTTAGCGATACTATGTGGTGTGGACATATAACTAACAGGATCCATCCAAAAATTTAATCAATTCTTCTGTAGCATATTGTTCACCCTTCCACCAAATTTCATGAAAATTCATTGAGAACTTTTGGAGATATTGTGTGGACATATGCGCATATACATAAAACAGAAAGACCAACAGATGCGACCAAATACATATACATCTCCAACTTCGTTGACAGAGGTAAAAACTTAAGTGTGAATGACTCATAATGTAATCAACTAACTTAGTTGTATCTCATAAGTTCCATCTAGAAAACGTTTATAGCTCAGAAATTATTTACAGAAGTTACTCCCCTTGGACGACAAGAGTTCAATCAAGTTGAAAAAAAATGAATAGAAATTTTTGTTTTTTCCTTTAAAATTGCAGTATAGCATTGGTCAGCATGTTGTTGGGGACTGATATTATAATATCTAGAATTCATTTCCCAGTTATACAAAAAGTTTTTCTTTAGTTGAACTTAGTAAATCAATTTAAAGATTCTGAAACAAAAACAGAATATACACATACATCAAACCACTGATATAAATGCACTTATTGTGTGGTCATCCTATAGGCCAGATACAAAAACAGTGGCTATACAGTGAGCTAAAACCATGAAATTCAGATGGAAATTGGGGTCTCATCTTATCTGAAGGTCGCCTTATCCACCAAAATATACAGTATAATATGCTACGTTTATGTCTATATTTTTTGTCTAACATTTGGGTTAGGGTTAGATATGGAGATAACTATTAAATGTTAATTATAAAGTAGTATCCCTTACATATTTTTTTTTTTTGCAAATCTGTAAAAAATCCAACTTCATTCTGGTTGATCATAAACAAGAAATACTGCCATCATTATTTGACTGCATGGGTAAACTAGTTTTAGTAATAATTCATTGCTACCAGACACCACAAACTAATCCTGATAGTAATGGAAAGAATAAAACATTTTAAATTTATAATTTTAGTTTCAATTTCAATTTTGGCCAACATGACAATTTCATAGTATTCTGCATAAGTGAAGTGTCTAATTTTATTAAAAGTAATATTTATTACCATTAATGTTGATAGCTTGCATTATTATTATTATTATTATTTATATCATTAATAATAGTAGCATTTAATATCACTGTTCTTTCCCATTTTTATTGTAAGAGAGATGATCTATCATTACTCCCAACCATGCCTAGATATTAACATAATTTTAAAACATGGAGTATTATTGGAATAGGATATAATCTGAAAAATTAAATTTGTCTGATTTTAATGTTATTCACTTATGTAAATTATTTCTTTTTTTAAAAAAGGCATTTAACCCAGTAGAGTATAACAATCATTTTTTGTGATCATAATATTAAGTAAATAAATCCAATACAAGATTTTAGCTGCTCAATTTAGATATTGTTGATATATTTTAACTTACTCTCAGAGTCAGCAACAGTGTTGCATGAAGAAGGATTTGGCATTGACATCTGGCGCCTAGCTCTTCGTGCAACTCGTCCAGGAATAACAGAACTTCCAACCTTTGGTGGAGTATCCATCAATACAGGAACAATGTCTTCACTGAAACACAAGACAAAACAAATTAAGTAAAAAAAAAAAAAACCCACCCTTTTTAAGGCTAATTTAGTTTACTTTCATTCAAATTAATTGCGATAATTATTATTTAAATTTTTATGACTACTTTTTACCTTCATCTTATATTTTATTAGTTGCTTTTTATCGCAAATTTTGCTCAGACCAATTACCATTGATCGGAATGTAAGGAATAAGCCTTGGGTGGGACTCGAACACACATCCCCAAGCCAGGGGAAGCACCGTTTAGCCCAGTCTGCTTTACCAATTATGCCACCAAGCCTTATCTGGGAGAAGAAGCTCGAAATAGTCACAAAGATTTAAATAATAATGATTTATAATACTTCAGCTAACAAACAAACACAAAAAAAAACAGAGAAATAAATTAATCTCAAGTATCTTCTCTTTAACTTAGATTAATTTTTCTTCTACTACTACTACTACTACTACAACACTGATTTATTCAAATTGGTGTCCTCATCTTGCTTGTTATAGTCACAATGTTTCAGCCGTTGTACATTCCAGCTTTATTCAGGTACTGATCATACCAAATTTCAAACCAAAGTGTTTATACAATCCACGGAGGTAGATTGTTCTCATTCCACTGTCAAAGCTAAAGGATATCTCAGAAGTTAATTTGTTCTTGTGATGCCACTTCTGCTTGTTCCACTGCACCAGAGTAGATGAATTTTACTCTAGGATTTAACTCACGACCACCAAGTAACTACATTAAATTTAATACAAGTATTTGTTATAGCTAATATAATGGAGGAGTAACTTTGAACAAATCTAATATTGAAATGGTTCTTCGGACAGTTGAACTCCTTGTGATTTGTGTTGTAAACATGACGTTTCGGCCGATCCATTCTTCGGCCTTCTTCAGGTATGCTTAAAGGGATGTTTCTGTTGAGTTTGGATGTGGCTTCCACTTCTCAACAAATCTAAACCCGACAGAACAAAGACACAGAAACACCAGTAAGCATAATTTCTGTTTAACCCATCACACTCGGATTTTACACCTGCAGAAGACCGAAGAATGGATCGGCCGAAACGTTGTGTTTACAACACAAATAACAAGAAGGAGTTCAACCGTCAGAAAAAAAATTTCAATATTAATGACACTTCTCAAAACTATAGAAAAAAAAAAATCTAATATCCCTACAAATCTAAATATGAAAATATTAAATTTTGGTTATCCAAAAGTGATTAGGGGAATTTTTTAGATGAAGAATCATCAATATGTATAGATTTTTCAGATATGATATAAAGAAAAAACAGGGGGATACATGCAGGTACATGTATTATATGTGGGATGTGCGCTTTTATATATATCTTGTATACTTTTTTATTTTGGACTCTGAACTATGAACTATGACGTGAAAAAACAGCTGTTTAAACTGCAAGATACCCAATAAAATAAAGGTTTTAAAAATGAATTTCACAAATAACCATTTTTATTTATGCTAAAAATCTCAAGATACTTGAAATTTAAGTTTCAGATGTAAGTTATAGATAAAGCTTTTTGTTTTTTTAAAAATTCACAATTTTAGTTAAAACTTAAAATTTTAGTTACAGGTGTACGTTACAGATAATAATAAAGGTTTATTTCACAAAAAAACAATTTCATTTACAGTACACAAACAGTGATGAGATATTTGTTGTTTATTTTTAATATTTAAAAACATTTATCCATAAAATAAGCTTTTTAAATATATTCTAAAAAAGCGCCAAAGTTCCCAAACAAAAAATCTGTAGTTTTATTGAATATTCTTTTTTTCTATAATGCTAATTATTACGTTCCACTGTTTACACTGGAAACAAAAATCTCCAGTCCTAAACAAGAAAAACTGAAATTTTAGATTGAAAAATCTTCCATTCATTTTTTTTAAGAATGGAATAAATATTTCTTACAATAAAAATAATTCTTATACAAATTTTTAACTTTTTTTCTCGTCACATATCACTGAAAACAGCATGGGCCATCCACCAAACAATTACTAAATCTTTTAATATATTTTCGTTCCAGTAAATTCTTAACCTTTTTGTAATTTTAAAGATCTCGGTAAATTGTATGTCGATGAATTTTACATTTTGATAAATGTCAGTAATTTGCTGTCAGTAAATATTACGCAACCCATTATATGTATGTAAAAAAGGGGACTGGAGTTATCTCCCTTACACCTGTAAATAAACAAACATATACAGTAGTATCTGTAATTTCCGACCCTCTGGCCCTAACGACCAATTTCTCAATGCATGGATGCTTCTGCAATATTAAATGACCTGTTGTGAACGACCACCAGCAGAACACAACCAGATACTGGCAAAAATCAGGCAAAATTACCCTACAAACGACCACTTGTACAGTCAAAAAATGCCTTTCCCCAGAAATTTTAATGTCATACTCAAGTTGATCAGTAAAATTTAACAACCTAAAACGAGTTGTAAATTAGCAGAAATCTTTATCTTGTAATAAACACAAACACAGCATTTTATTTTTTAAAAACGTGGATTAATTTTTATTGTTTATGCTCGTAAAGTGCGGGCTTCCATTCAAACTTAAATACCTTGCCTCCAATTAAATTCATGTCTCTTGATCGTACCAAGATTAAACTCATCAGAGGGTAGCAACTCTCACAGACTTTTGTCAAAAAGCGACATGTGTCAATTAAAACGTCTGTGACTTGGAATCTATTAATTGTATCATAATAATCTTTGGGTTATTGATAGAAGGAAAATTATCAACTGAAAATTATTTCTGTAGACAATATAAAACCAGAGATAACCAGGTTTGAAAACATGTTTACATTCATGAACTGGTGAACTAGTAGAAATTGCATCTGGAAATTTGAGCCAAATTTACACACACACAATTTTAAATTCCACCAAAAATATGCTAATGGGCCAATTTCTATAAATATTTAGTGATCTATTCAATTTTGAATGTATTTTCATATGAGAAGAGTATTTTGTAAGAAAATTATATGGAAATTTTTTTTCAAGTCAACAACACCCCTCCCTTTTAATTTTAAGAAATCGCAATTAAATTTTTTAAGGTTGACATTTTTTACATTTCTATGAGGATAATTCCCAACAGAAAATAAATCCGTTGAGATTTGATCCTGTTGACTGTTTTTTTTTTAAATTGGCTCTAAATCGGAAAATAAGAAATGCAAAAAACTAAAATATGTGCTGTTTAGCAAGTTTTTTTGTTTTGTTTTTATTAAAATACTATGTACATAATATCTGCTCAAAATGTTTTTTATTAAGGGTTTTTAAAAAATGTTGTCATTAAATTATTAATGTTTACATTGGACCTTCTTGGATTCTCATGAAACATTATCAGGAAGAATAAATTTTATTCAAAAACGTAAACATGGCCTAATCTGTTCAGAAATCCTGTGAATAAGCAAAAGTATGTTTTTTTCTTTTATTTACAACTAACATTATGCTATTTTCTTGCAGTTATAACCAAAATTAAACTTTCAAAAGAAGATATTTAATTATTGCAATACGTTTTAAAAGAGCGTAAAAATAGAGAAATAATACTCACTTCTGTTCTCTGGCTTGTTCATCAAGAGCATCAGATGCATTCTCCATTGCACGCTGCACAGCACAAAACTGATTTAAGATTTCATGTAGAAGAAACCTGGTGACAAATTGTTCATTTCTTGAAGATTCTTTGTAAGTCTACAAAATCAGAATAATGTTTACAAAAATGAGTAAATCAAAGGTCACTTCAATAATAGGGCAACACAGCATTTGGAATCTATAACATGAATATTTCAAGGAATAAATGACATTGTGAGACACGCGAGGTCACCACTTTCTTTATGGATCTGAATAACCTCTTAGAAAAACGCTTCTATAACACCAATAAAGGACATCAACAGGATTATAACACCGAAATGATTGACTTAGGGAACTCTCCCACCCAAAAATAGACAGCTGAATGAGGACATTCTGCCACCACGCTTCCAAGGGGGCCTCTCGTCCCAGCATTCCAAAGCCTCCTCATTTAGTGTGAACCAAAAGGGAAAAAAGGTAGGAATTTCTCTAATTTTCTTAAGAATTCTCTTAACAAGTGTTTGCATAATATTGTCAACATTAAAAGTATTGCCTTTAATAATTTTCATTTTTATATACACTAGTATAAGGGAAATAATTCCTTTTGTTTTTGTGCCCTCTGGCATTTTCCATCTTGCCACCACTTATTTCTTGAATTTGCCGATCATAAAATCTAAATTATAATTAATTTAAATAAAACTAAAAAGTTGCCAGGAAGGTCAATATTTTACCTAACTTTAAATGGTATGGAAAGGATCACCCAGCACTTTATTTCAAAAAAGGTAAACAGCATTTATTTTTCAATCGAAGTGTGTTTTGGCTCATTTTTTTTAATGAAAATCATTATGATTATGTTTTTGTTTATAGGTAATCAACTGTTCAGTCTGTCAATTTTCAAAAATATCTCTGGTTCTATAGAATTTCCTCAAAGAATGCTAATCTCAGATATTTGTCCAATCTTTCTTCTTACTAATGGCACTCACATTTTGATGCTTTTTTTTCTCATGTGTTGATTTTCTGCTGAACATTTTTACAGTTCTGCAAAATTAAAGTCATCAAAAATTGTTTCAATTCTGAGTTTTTTTCCCCTCGCTTTTACAAATACAATAAAAAGATACATTCAAAATGGTTATAATTTCTTTTTTATTCAGAGCCCAAAAATATATAAAAATAAAATAGTTTTTCCAATGTATACCTGTGTAATTTTCATTTTGTTTTCGCTACTAGAGCTACCATTTTCTGTATGAAAATCAATTTTAAAATATGAAATTCATTTAAATTTAATATTAACATTTATATTCACTTTAATATTAGATTTTTTAAAACATTTGCAGCACCCATTTCAAACTAAATCATTCACAATGAGTGCAAAAAAGTGGAAGTATATCGATGATTATATCAGATTTGAATTTGTGTCACTCCAAAAGGGTGACGACACAGAGGTACCCCAGTGTGTAATATGCTACAAGACTGAGCAATGATGGCATGCGACCGACACGTTTGGAACACCAATTGAAGACAACACATCCTGCTCTTCTGCCATCCAATGCAAAGTTATACTACAGCAGCAGATATTTTAAGTTGTATCAGACTTCTTCCAGGAAAATCATCTTTCGTAGGACTCACTGGTAGGGGTGTGCACTGATGGAACCCTGGCCATGATTGTTTTATAACGAGTGAAAGAAAAAAGTCCATCAGCTATAGGTACGCACTGCATCCTTCATCGTGAAGCCCTAGCATCCAGATCTTTACCTGTTGAAATGAGGGATGACATGAACCTGGCTATCAAGGTAGTTAACTTCATCAAAGCTGGAAGCTTAAACAGTCATCTCTTCAAACAGCTGTGTGTGAGTATGGATTCTGAACATCAAGCCTTGCATTTCCATACAAACGTACAATGACTTTCGAAGGGAAACATGCTTGGACAAACTTATGAACCCCGAAAAGAAGTGGTAACATTTCTAGATTCGCAGCAAAAAGCAGATCTCAGTGACAAGTTAAAGTCTAAACGAATTTTGCTATCTCTAGCTTACCTAGCGGACATCTTTGAAGCACTGATTGCCATTAAGCTCAAATTCCAATTTATTACTCATCTGACTGAATTGAAAGTAGAATTCATTAGATACTTTACAGATATAGATGAAAAGCGTGACACCTGGAAATTCACCAGGAACCCATTATTCTGCTATTGTGCATTATTATCCTAGTTCGGACAAAGAGCAAGAGGAGTTTCTTCAGTTAAGCTTCATTTTCCACACTCGTTCAGACAAACCCTATTTTAAAACTACAAACTAAATTACAGGCTGAAAAGAGAAAGTCAACCAAATTTTCCAATGACTTGAGGCAAACTCATTTACTAGATTAACAATGTAAATTAAATGAGCAATAAGAGAATGGTACAAATCCTGCTATCCTTCATTGCATGTAGATATTATTCTTCAACATGCTGTACCATGAAAATTTGGTATAAACTGAATCATTATTCTTCAATGAGCCATATTATATAGAGCACAATAGATTTCAATGACAGATTTCAAAAACTAAATCTACTAAACATTTTTTTTTCTAATAGAGTAATATATTTTTGGAATAAATTGCCTAGTCATGTTAAAAATAGCAATAGTGTACAGAGTTTTAAAAATAATTTAGATAATTCTAGAAGTTATGGAAAGAGCATGAGCTTACAAGGACATTTTTTGAATCTGTCAGATGAGATTTTCAAGAGAGTCGGATCCGTGAATGTTTGCATTTATGTACATTTGAGTATGTTTTTATGAATTTTGTATTTGTTTTGAAGTTGATGTGTAAATATTGTGTATAGTTGGAGATTCCAAAGAGGCATAATAAAATAATAAATAAATAAATAGACTAATCTGAATTATTTAGTGAAAACACAGACCCTGTCAAAAAATTAGAAGTTAAAGATGCTAAAATTTAATCAGTCTGTAACATTCATACAGTGAAGCCGCTTCTTGTTTAGATCCATCAATTATTTTCAAGTTTTCCACAGATAGAATTATAAAGGAGCTTTTAGATTCCTTTTTTCTCTCCAAACTGCACTGGTGAGCACGATAGCAATATTATCCGATGCGTACTTACCTGAGAGGTAGAAAACAATACACTGGTCATGTTGGAATTCAGATCATCAAGAACAGCATAAATGTCTTTAAATGCTCCAAGGTGTTGAGAGAAGTAAGCACACAACTCTTCTGTATCAATGTTACTGAAATTACAAAGAAATAATTGTTCCTGAACACATTAATCTGAATCCTGGCAGTCTTACTGCTTATGTGAATGCCTTGCAATTACATTACACACATTCAAAGATACATGATTGTATATCAGTAACCGATACAAAATACATAACTCAAGAGTACTAGGACAGTGCCTGTTCCAAAGGTGCATGTTTGGATGGGGCCAGACTTAATGTTGTGTGGAACAGTCTGCCATAATAGTCATGTAAAATAATTTTCCATCCATCATACAAAACTATGGCTTTGAAGTATTTTGGTTACTTCTCTTCAATGTTGCCAATTTAGATATTTTATATCTAAATTTATATCTATAATTTCAGATAAAAGATCTAGAATGTTTTATTTTTTTTTTTTTTTATTTGATTTCTCAAGAACCGCTGATCCAAACAACTTCAAACACAACACTGCAATGCCTTATGCGTGGACTTATATATCTGGCGAATGTCAACTTCATACAATGACCAGTTGTCAAGTAATCGCAATGCGTGCACACACACACATTTCTTCAATTGCAATTAGATAACAATGGATTAAGTCTGATAATAGATCTCAAGCTTCATCCTCAACACCTGGTAAGTGAAAAACAGATGTGCATTTAACTAAGAAAAGGAAAAGCTTTTCTAATGAAGAAAAGGTTCTTTCCTACAGCAGTCAGCAGTGAACATGTAAATTAAACTCGAGGTAATACCATATTTCACATTGTATAACACATTTTTTAATCAAATTTATCACCTTAAAAAGTACTTGCACAATATATGCAAAGGGTACATTTTTGACAGTACTTGAAACATGCATGCATCACGTTACCAAGGCAACAGAATTTTCTGAGAGTGAAGACAAGAGCCACAAATTTTCAGAATTCAAAGATGCCGATAACAGAGAATGAGCAAGCAGTTGAATTTTCTTATCTACATTTTTTTTTTGATGATTTAAATTTTATAACTTTTTGTTTCTGCCATTAAAACATTTCAAGTATTTGGCTTTTAATTTTTTCATGAATTTAACTTAAAACTTAGCCTGTGAATTATATGCTTGAAATACAATACATATGAATTGTACATTCACCTTGTATTAGTTCATCATTAGAGAAGTCTCATGTTTAATACATAGAGACAAACAGATTAATAAAGAATGAAAAAACAACACTAAAACAGTCAGATTACCTAATTCTGTACAGCTTATCTAATGAACAAATGTTAGTGTTGCCTATCTTGAATACACTAAATTACAATCCAAATCTCCTGTAGTGTTATTGTCAAACTCTAGTCCAAGTCTGGAGTTGACTTGGTTTTTCTACAAGAACAAGAACAATCCTCTCCAAATTAAAGGGGAGAAAAATTAACATTCCCCTAACATGATTTGAAATCACGACCAACTGATTGGCAGACGGTTCTCTTACCGACTGAGCTAAATTGACAAGTCTTACATATCTACAAAAATGTATCTTACAGATACGCAAGGGCTTATTTCATTCTAATAAATAAATACATTATACTAAATAAATATGTTTTCATAATTATTTATCATATATACAATACAAAAGTCGCAGTAATCATCTTCAGTCAGGAGTTTGAGCCTGCCAGGATTGTTATATATAGAGTTCTTGTAATTTTTTATATGGTTAGCCTGATGAAAGTCGCACCACTGACTACTTTATAGTTGTGTATATTGTATACATTCACATCATAGAAACAACTTGTAAAAAAATAATTTCAGCATTTCATTATACTGGGTTGACCAAAGAGTTTGTTCAGGTTATTAAGTAAAAATAAAAGATCAATTTTTTTTTGTTTTTATATTAACTTTACTGAACAACATACTTACGATTTGTTCCAATATCTTCTGCCATCTTTCAAATAACTTCATAATTCCATCTTCCAAGAACTTTTTATCTTTCTCAGCAAAGAACTGCTCTAGGTGCCTTTTGCAGTCTTCCAGGGAATTGAATTTTTTTCATTAAGAGAATTCTGTAAATGCTGGAATAAATGGTAATCTGAAAGTCCAATATCTGGCGAATAGGGGAAGATAAGTGAAAACTTCCCAGCCAAGCTGTAACAATCTTTGCCTAATCACCAAAGAAACATAGTCTAGCGTTATCCTAATGGAATATTACACCTTTTCTTTTAACTAATCTGGACGCTTTTCATCAATTGCTACCTTCAGTTGGTCTAATTGAGAGCAGTACTTGTTCAAATCAATTGTTTGGTTCTCCAGAAGAAACTCATAGCACACAATTCCCTTCTAATTCCACCATATACACAGCACCTTGTTTGGACGGTTAGCAATTGTTCATCTTGGTTGCTCCATAATCTCTTGCATTTCAATTTGTTGTAAAGTATCCACTTTTCATCACCTGTCACAATTTCTTTCAAGTTTAAGCAGAGAATCGCACACAGAAATATGGTCCAGAAAGTTGTGTTTTTCACTTATGTGGAAGCCACACATCAAAGCGACTAATATAACCAAGCTGGTGCAAATCATTTTCAAGCCTTGATTTGGATATTTCTGCATTGTATAACATGGATTATTCTCAAGTAATGTCTTTATTTGATTGCTAGCAGCCTTAAATGGTCTACCCGACCATGGAGAATCAGTCAGTGAGAAATCTCCAGCACAGAACTTTGCAAACTACTTTTGACAAGTTTGTTTATTTATTTACAGAACCTTTCCCATGAACTACACAAATCTTTTTTTTTGCATTTGAGTGTCATTTTCAATTTTCTTGAAATAAACAAGTATATGTTAAAAATGTTGCTTATTTTCTTCCATCTTAAATGTTAGAATCGATAAACAATAATATGCTAATTTTTTTTTTTTTTTTTAAATGCACGCTATGACAGCTGTTACAATACAAGAGATTTTTTGAATGCAGTAAGTTAAAACTAAATGCTCCAAATGCCATCTAATGAAAAAAACAGAACAAACTTTTTAGGCTACCCAATACTAACTGATAAAAATATTAATAGTCTTAGTGAAGACACCAAAAAAAAAAAAAAAAAAAAAAACAACCAAAAAAACTGTATACCATTCAACAAAAAAGTGACTTTAGATAAAAACCAATGAACAATAGATAAATTAGTAAATTTGGCTTACTTTGTATTGTGAGTATCAATTTCTTCAAATAATGATTTAAGTTCTTCTTTCCCCATGACTCCATCGGCAAAGAATGCAAGAAACTCCTCCAAGGATATGGCACCATCATCTAGAAAAACAGAAAAAGAAAAGCTCAGTTTAAC
>VCCN01005986.1:1951759-1962815 GCA_006491835.1 Architeuthis dux | reverse complement strand
AAAAAAAAATACAATTTGGGGTGTGGGAATCATTGAAATTCACTGACATGCATCTTAGGTTGCTTTCTGAAGTTCTGAGATAAACTGTTTTCTTTATTCCACATATTATTTAGATTAAGAGATGACAATAGATGGGGACAGTAAATGCAGTAGGAAAAGACCAGGCACAAGATGAAATAGAAAAGTTTGCCAGTAAGACGTGGCAGAGGTTGGCACAATCTAGGTCGTCATGGAAGGAGATGGGAAAGGCCTTTGTCCAGCAGTGGACTTATGACAGCTGATGTTGATGAGTGTCTTCATTATTATGCTCGGATTTATTCCAACTGGTGTCCTTATCTTGGTTGCTATAGTCACAATGTTTCTTGGTAAATTCGTCCTTGTGATGCCATTTCTGCTCATTCCACTAAACCAAAGTATATGAATTTCATTGCCTGACCCAATACAATAGTTGGAAAATTGCCATGGTCTGTCTACTTTACATCAGAGGAATGTCAGAAAGAATCCAGAGGATCTGTGGTCCATAAAAGTAGTTCTACCCTTTGGAGATACCTCATCAGAACCAATCTTCTATCAGATGAGAACATGACCCAAGAATTGTATGTATAGCATTCCATGCAGTTATGGCTGGGAATATAAAGGTGTGACTAGACACCCTCTAAAAGTGAAGCTGGAAGAACATTGAAAAGTTGTAGTCCATGGAGAGACTATGAAGTTGGGCATGGCTGATCATGTATAGAGGGAAATTGAAGGGGGTATCACCACCCCCTATGGAATTAAGTCAGAATAACATTTGAGAGTAAGGAGATTGAAAGAATCAATGCTCATGCTAGACTGTGATAACCTCCTCAGTAGACCTAGCATAGAACTGAACACTATATAGGAGTCTTTGATCAGGAAAAAACAGATATTTGGTTTAAGGCTCCTAAATTCCACCACCTGTGGATATAAGCATTGGTTAAGTATATGCAGTTTACCTGGTGTTCGTGAGTTCAATCCCTGAGTCAAGCAGTAAAATTCATATACTCTGGTTCCATGAAACAAGCAGAAACAGAATCACAAGGAAACATTAACTAAGAAGAATTAATGATACTGATACAATACTGGGTTCCAACTATTAAGACAAAAAAGTTATTGCCCTTGAATTATTTTTTATCAAATTTTCGATGTTGGATACACAAAAAAAAATACCTAAAATTTTTATTTTTTAAGCTTAATCTTTAATTCTTTTTTTATTAATTTACAAAACCAAAAGTTGGTATGATTTTAAAGTTTTAAATTTAATCCACTAAACTTTTAAAATTTTTCCACGCAAACAAATCACAAGTGCTTTGACTTATCATTTCATTGGTTTTTTACCTATATCTTAATAGTTTAATTGCTCTTAATTGCATTTCCATTTTTGTTTTGACTTGCGCAATCGAACATCGCTGTTTTTGTACAAAAAGTTGCGATAAAAAGCAACTAATAAAATTAAGATGAAGGTAAAAAGTAGTCATAAAAATTTTAAATAATATTGTTATTTAATTGTTTTGTATTAAAATAATTTACTTAGTTTTGTCTTCAAAATAGTCTTAAATAAAAGGAAATCTATTTGCGATGAGCTATATGAAGTTTGTTTTTATTTGCGTGATCGAACATCGTTGTTTTCGGCAGGTCTCTTTTTCACAAGGGATTCATTTTGTGTATGTCCAGTCTCAAAAAAAACAAAACTTTAATTCAAGGGGAATAACTTTTGTCTTAATCGTTGGTCCCCAGTATCAGTACCAAATCAACTAATACAAGATAACCTCTAACAGGGACAACGAAATAAGAACAATCTGCAACAGTGGAGTGAATAAATGGTTCAGTTCAAAATTCCCAGAACGTTACTGAATACGACAAGCACCTGAAGAAGGCTGGAGGGTGCAACAGCCGAAATGTTGTGACTATAACAACCAAGACTATTAGAATTTTGTTAAAAAGGAAACCAAGAAACATTTTTTTACAAAATGTTGATATTTGTCACAATTTTATGATATGCCTAAAATACTATCACATAATAATGATCTTTATATCCATACAGGGTATAATTTATATTAAGAAAAACAAATATTTCAGTTATAAATACTTTAAAAGATTAACCTCAAGTGGCATTTAATTCCCAAATCCTTCATCTGTTTTATCATCTAAAACAAAGACTATTCAAATGTTCAATATAGAGATTCCATATGTAAATCCTTACACAAAATCAAAGCTTCCTTTTCTTATTTTCTATACCAATCACAGCATAGATATCGAATGTAGTGAAAATCAGGACCACCAAGATCCCCTAGTAAAGGTCAGTACCACTCAATATAACCCAGTAAAGATTAGTACCACCAATTAGACCAAGTTAAGATCGGCACCATTAGGGTAACAATTTTTTAAACATCATGCGGCTTTCGCCATTTTAAACAGGGGGCCTGTGCAGGTCTGCCTGCTAGTATACCTAAGATCGCTTTGAATGTTGTAGTAGCCTAATCAAGTAAAGATTAGTACCATCCAATCGGACCAAGTAAAGATCAGTACGACCAAGAGGAAAAGTGGTGCTGATCTATATTTGTCCCTAGATATTTTCACTATTAAAAATAAACTTTGATAAGTGAACTGAATGTTTTGTTTTGTTTTGCTTTTTTTACAAGAAAGAAACAAAAATATTGTTACATTTAATTATTTTAATAAGGTACTTTAATATAAGTGTTAAGGTACTTTAATATAAGTGTTAAAAACACTTGGCAACTAGTGGTAGGATTCAAATCATCATTTTTAACTAGCTAATGCCATATTTTGGGGGTTTTTACATTATTTAGATATATATAAATCTTATTTAAAAAATTGTCTCAACTTTTATGAAGCTTGTTTAAATATATAAAATGAACAAAAGAGGTTTACAATGATTTTAATTTATAGACATAAAAATTAGTATTTATCTTTATCCTGTTGGTCAGTGTTAAAAATATTAAATTTAGATTTTTATAGACTAGGGCAGTGATTAAAGCTGTTTAATTAAATATTGATAGCCTAAAAGCATGTTTTTCAGAGTTACTTTCATTCTTTGTTTTACATTTTTTTGGAGGAGGGTCAATTTGCAAAAGAAAGTTTCTTTGCCAAGTAAAAGGGTTAATTTGCCTAAATCACTGATATGAAAAAAGAAATTACAAATATTTAAACAACTAGCAACAAGAGAAATAAATTCAGCATGCTGTCTACACAGCATCTTGATTACAAATGCAACTCAATTAAACTATTTTAAACTAGAAAACACTCAGAGAGTACCTCTGCCAATGCCATACACCAACTAAAAACTGAATGAAAATAAAATATATAGAGAGGCAATTCTCGCAATATGTAAAAATATTGAGTTACACCCCTTGAAATTTAAATTTAGCATTTTTATTTAATGTTTGTTTTTAACCTCTTTTCATGCAGAATAATAAAAATATATCTCAATTGAAAACAAATTCATGGATCCGCCCCAAAATGTAATTGCCTCTTCTTTAGCCCATGACTCACCCTTCCACAAAATTTCATTGAAAACTTTTGGAGATATGAGCAACAAAAATTTTTAAAAAATAAAATGGGAAAATATTTCTCGAAAACAAATTCCTAGATCCGCCCCCAAATTTAATGACTTAGTCCATGGCCCATGTTTCGACAACAATTGAAATTCATTAAGAACTTTTGGAGATATCATGTGTACAGATAGACACAACCGAATATATATACCTCTTCAACTTCGTTGACAGAGGTAATAAAAGTCCATGTAAATTAATTATACAACAGTTTTTCTCCAGTCAACTTGAAAAGAATAAGTTTTCTTGTTGCAGTGTAGAAACAAGCAATGAAAAAAGAGAAATAAATAGAATAATATTGACTGTGTGCATCGAAGCATGAAGCATTGGGCATCCAACCCCTATTTGTAGACATCAATACAGCAATAGCAGATCCCAAATGTTGCGTGAACTTGATCAAAAATAGATGCACAAAGTTACATTCCTGTTTTAGAATATTTGAAATGTGATGTTAGAGATATTTATATCATTTTAGTCATTTGCCAGAGTTTTAATGAAAGGTTTCCTTCTATGACATGAACTATAATAATGAACATAATCTACTCAGCACCAAGGTTTGAACTTCAGGTCTTGTGGTCCTCACACCAGTCACCAACTATTCATCTATATAAACTAGCAAAGATATTCAAGTAGTGTCCAGTTTTTAAAATAGTTTCTGAGATTATCATTAATCTAACTATAATAATACACCATGTGTATTTATTTATTTGTCCTCTGTCATGCTAAGAGACATAAAGTAGGTTACCACATGATGACATAGTAAAAATAGAATTTCATGTTCTGATGACAGAGTAAAAATGCTGAATTTAGAGAATAAAAAATATAAAAAGTAATAAAAACAAAAACAAAAAAATAATAAAGATTTGTGATTAACAGAATGCTACGCACATCTCTATTATTCATGTATATATATTAACATTTAATCTCTTTTTAAATTTCACCAAAATTTGTTTTGCTGAAAGATAAATCATCAGAGTGAGCATGTTGCAAAAAAAAAAAAAAAGAAAACATTTTTCAAATCTGACAAGTAGAAAAAAACATCATTACACTGTGCAACACAATTTTTGTTCCCAGGTAGTGATAGAAAATGGCTATTATTCCTTTCAAACTTTGCTTTTGTGACCAGCAGGGACACCATGATAGACTACAAAAGGCAGGACTTGCCACAGTCGCCCGAATTCTATGTTGAGATGAACAACATCACGTGGGTGCAACTGGCTGCCCCCAGAAAGTGTTGATGCCACCACTGCATATAAAATTAGCTCTAGATAAGAAGTTTGCAGCCTTCAAGTACCTTTCCTAAGTTGTCTGAAGCAAAATAGGTAAATTACAAAATATCAATGTTCTGATCACAAAGTTGGAAGGGAATAATAGCCATTTTCTATACTTTTTAGATATAATCAATCAGAAAATAACACTTATTACCCAGGAACAGAAAAAGAAATATTTAAAAATTGCATAGTGTTATCAGTGCAGTTTGATGAAATAAGTAACACTTAGCTAATCTAAGCCCATCATTAGAATTTCATAGAAATTTAAATTCTATTTTTTGTGTGTGAGACAATAGCAACAATGGGAAGACAGTCAAGAGTAAATAAATGATTTATGTGGCAACTACTTTCTTTGTGGTTCCGTATGACAGTAATTGCAATAATAAAACTTCACTCATCCTATTAATAGGGAGGAATGGTATTCAATTGTGACTAATCTAGACATTGGAGGTCAGTTGACTTTAAAATAAAGTTTGTAACAGAATGCACGGCCTATTTGGCTGGAATCTGACATGGTCGATAGGGCTGGAATCTTAAGTTGCCATATATAGGGCTGGAATCCATAACTGGCTCAAGTGGGCGAGAAATTTAAATTTAATTGAGCCTGACAAGACAAGCTATATGCTTGGGTGGACCAGCCAGATGAGGAGAAGAGTCAGCGATATCAGCAGGGACAGACAATCCTCGATATCAGCAGGAGCAGAGACTAAGAGAAGGTCGAAAAGATGATGAGAAGGTCCGCAGAAAACAGTGGCAGAGACGGAAGAGCCAGCAGACCAGAGAAGTGGCAGAAACTCATCCAGGGACTAAGCTGGCCATCTACACATCTTTCATTTGTTGTTCGCTCCAAGTACCATTTTGTGCTTTGTAAACAACCGGGTCCCTCTTATCAGTTGACGTAAGGAAATAAAATACAAAATGTTTGTTCTCTACACACTGTGTTCTGCCTTGTGCGTTGTGCGCCATGGTGTAACCTGTGTGTTTTGTTCACGGTCCATCTCTTTTTCGCAGTTGCACCTGAACCCCTAAGTTGTCTCCAATTAGGAATGCAACAAGTTTTTTTAACCAACTTTAAGCATCAGAAATATGTATCCGTTTCTTAATCTTTACAGTTAGGGGAGCACTGTAATTATCTACCAATCACTTAGTTTCTTTTGACCTCATTAGTGAAGCATCCTGTGAGAAACAAATCCATGCTTAATGGTTTCAGAAACTGATAATCCAACCATTGTACTAAGAGACTATGCCATGTCAATATGTTAATATATCATATACAAAGAAAGATAACTGTTAGCCTTCTTTGTTGATCAGTAGTGGAACTCTCCCATTACGGGAGTCCTCTTTCTTATATGTTACTGTGTTCAAATTAGTTAGCAGTTTTGGCATCCTAGTGTGTAGATGTCTGTGTTCGTGTGTAAATAAAAGTGAATTGAAGACCAAGAAGTGTACGCGTTTATATTATATCAAAGTTGACGGTGGATCTACTTAGCTCAACATGCCATTCATTAGTAAATACAACTTTTATAACAGCCTCAGAATTAAATAGTCTTATCAAAATACATTGTGTACGTGAAAGGTCAATGTTCGCTTTAGTGTGACAGACCAATATTTTTGTTACAAAAAAATTATTTCCATAAGATAATAAAAAAACAAAAAAATAACATGCTGAAACTTAATTTAAAAAGATAACTAAATGAATTAAATACACGTGCATATAGCTCAGGGATACAGTGGTGGACAAAAGGTTAAAGTCTATTATTTAGTACCAAATGAAATTCAATGACTAGAGTGTACTAAAGAGAGAGATCCAATACATGTAAAAATAGACTCTATAATAGTCATGTTTTGACATACCTTTATAAGTATCAACAAATTAATATTTTATTAATAACCCAGTTAAACAATGAAATTGACTTGAAGTATTATGCAATACCTTCACAAGTTAAGCATTCAGGATAAAATAGATTTCTTGTAAATTCCAACAAGATATCTAACACGTTTAAATTTTATGCTGTGCACATGTTGTATTATCATTGACTCCTCTGCCACTAAATCAACACAACCAACTAATCCCAGCTTATACAGAATGCCATTCTCTTCACATCTGATCAACAAAATTAATGTTGCAGGTCATTTCAGCTAGTTACACTTATTTTCTTTGATTCACATAATATTCCAAAGTCTATTCCTATTTCTCTTAAATAGATTTTGCACCACTCACTTCTGAAAGCTTGCCCATACTCCTATGAATACACATTTTTCTTACTTCTAAATTTAATAAATTTAAATTCCTGATACTGTTTACCTCTGCCAACAAAGTTGAAAGATTCACTATGTCTGTTTGTCCACACAATATCTCCAAAAGTTCTCAATAATGTCCTTGACGAGCAATATAACCAAGCCAGTTGCATATGTAGCAGCGTTTCATCACAGCATAACAGTAACATGCTATGTGGCCAACTTAATTGCACTTGTAGCAACGGATTCATCTAGAGTACAAATCACAAGCCAAATGACCTACGAGGTGGCATTTGTAAGAGCGACTAGTGTGGTTTGCTTGTCTATTATTTTTCAAGTTTCTAACGTTCCAATTTTTACAGTCAGAGATCACATGACCTAAGTCAACATATCGACAGCAGTGACATTTAGAATCAAACACTGTGGGTTTCAAAAACTTCATTATACTTATCCTGTATCCCTGCACATTTTCAGGTTGACGTCCTCCTTTTTTAGAAAATTCTGACACTCTGTCCAAGCAAACTGTCTAAGATTTGTGTCAAACCAGATCTCACCTGTTTAGAATTTTTCCATTTGGCGACAAGTTTTACATTGTTTTTGTTGTCAGTTTTATCTCCAGCCAATCATCAAAGTTTATAATAACGTCACTACTTGCAGCGGCCTTTTCGGTTTTTGAAGAATCATCTTGCCTATTGTCTGTTTTGTTATCATCAATAACCTTTTCAGAAATCTCAAGTTTTTCATTCAACAGATATTCAGTGTCATTATCATGTTCCTCACTGATTTCTTCAATATCCTTCTCCCCAGTGTTTGGAGACAAATTGTCAGCATTGTTTCTGTTAATTTCTCCCAAAATTATCTCCATGTTTACATTCGTTGTGAATGACACCATTTTGATTCTATAGATGAGATATAAAGGATGTGCCATCAATGTAATTAAAGAGATGAAATAAATGAGTTTGTGAGTACATCTTTAGTTCTCTTTTAAGTTTGTTGGTATCACTTATCCATCTAATGACTTTTGAAATCTGTGTATTTCGTTTATCTATATATTAAGAGTGAAAGTTTGTTTGTTAGTCTTGAAACAGCGTCACAATTTCTCAACAAATCTTTACCAATTTTGGCACAGAGGTCCATATGCACCCTAGAATAATGCATGAACAAAGAAAACCCGGGCCAGGGCTCCCTTCAGCCTGATATCTTTCTTTTTTAGATGTTTCTCATCTAGATTAAGTTGTTTTGGGTCGCGTCCAGATGTTAGAAATTGCTATTTAGATTATTTTTTATAAAATGATATTTTTTGACATAATTTTACATGTAAACCCAACAGTAAATTTGGCATTTCTCAATGGAAACATTTGCACACACCCGATATTTTATTAACAAATTGCAGTTTCTAGCAAGTTTCTTGTTTGTCCATTTTCTAAAGATTCGACTAGGCAACACTGGGATTCCCTGCTAGTCATTAATATCCTTCAGTTCTTGCAGTTGATGTTTATGCTCAACACTTAAGCATTATAATTCTTCAAAAACTTCAGAATATTTTCTTTCCCAATATTGTATTTGCCATAGCAAGTTTTGTTCATGTGTAACTTTCAACCTGGTAATTAATTCTTCATATTCCACATGTTTCTTTTCTAAATCAGTGTCTGGCTACTTCTTCAGTCATTTCCAAGAAAGAATGTCCTTTAACTTTTGTTTCTGATTCATTGTCTATATCATTTGTATACTGTTCATTTTTGTCACATAATTTATTTTCTTCCCATTTTTTACTTCTTTTTCGCATCTTTGTATTTTCTACTTTTCCTCTGAATTTTCTTCAAATAGTTTATCCAATGTTTTATAGAGTTTTTCAAGGCCATCTCCTTCCTTTTGGTTTCTTTTTATTCTTCTCGGCATCAGTGATTGCCTTAGCATCACTCATCAATGTTACTTCTTCAGCATTTTTATCACCATTTTCTTTGAAAAGTTTGTCTAATTTCCCATATAGGCTCATTAACCTGCCATCGGTACAGAAATCTGTCGAATTCATCTTCAAAATCTTTTCTTTTACACTGCTCGTCAAGGCGAAAAATACAATCGGACCCACCGTACATTTTTTCAATTTTACACATGTTCTCCCATAAAGATATTTTTTTTCTTTCAAGCTGTAATAATTTGCAATAATTCTCCCGCATCAAAATTAGTACATACACTTCATCTTTGTTTTCAACTATGCTCTGCTACCAACGTTAAATAATAAACGATAGAATCAACAAACTTTAATAAAACGATTGTAGTTAAAGGAATAAAAAAAGAGTTTTATTCCTTTAACTACAATCGTCCAACTTCCATACCTCCAAAGATCAATATGGCCACTCAAACGGAAGTAAACAAACATTATTACAAATGAAAAATACTTAACATATAGCATTTGTTTTTTTTCTGATGCAAAAAGTAAGATGCATAATTTTAACCTACATTTCTATCGTAACCTTTAAGACAAGCCTTTACCTTTAATCTTAGAATATCCAATATTTTTATGTATGTTATTAATAGATCAACATTTTTATGTATGTTATTAATAGATCAACATTTTTATGTATGTTATTAATAGATCAACCTAAGAACAGGGTTAATGTTTGAATGTTAGTAAACGGTTTGAACATTGATGTTGCATTTTTTTTTTTTACAAAAAAATATACAGAAGATTGATTTTAAGTTACCTCAACAGGTGTCCTGTAGCATTCCCCCAATGTAGCTGATAGCATTCAGTTATAAAATACAGAAGAGGTCGCTTATTGTGATCACTTTGGGACAATGTCTTTTAGATAACAATGACTGGCTGATAACATTAAGCAAAAGATATTACCATTTGGTAACATTATCAGTGATTATAACAAACAACTTTCTACATACTATAAAATTCTGAGCAGATTTCTTTGTCATAAAAAAATTCAATTTTAAATGAATAGATACAAAGACATGTTATTTTTGCTTTTCCCCAATACTTTGTTTTTACAAGATCTTTTGAGAAGCCATCCATTATTTGTTTTAGATATCTGGCTCACAGACAAGGATAAAAAATAAAAAATGAAAAAAAAAATATAACTTCTTTATTGGCAGAACAATATTGATTTTCTATTTAAAAAAAACAAAAACAAATGAGGAGCTGTATACACAGCCAAGAGACAAATCCAAACAACCAAAAAGAAGTTCTCTCAGTGAGCAAAGGCCATGGATGTTTTTTCTTCCGCTTGATTGGACTAGAAATAAACTAACCATCACAGCTTATTTTGACAGGTGAATCGGCATAAATTAAGTCTAATGCAAATTTGAAGATAAAAATATTTTATGATTCTAAGTCTAACCATGTATATGAAGTCAACTGTCATTCAAAGAAGAAAAACATTAAATGTCACTTGATGTATAGAGTTGAGTAAGGTATGCAAATATTTTACAAAAAGAAAATCTAAAAAACAAATACAAAAAAACAATTTGTGGTATGTCACTATATAAATCTTGGATCAAGTTTACATCAGGCACCCTAAAAATTGTCGATTTGAAATGGGACATATTTTTCCTCAACACCGGTGATGTTCAAAGTTACTTACATTCAATAAAATATAGGTTGTTTTTTTTAAACTAACACACTTCCTCCCAGAAAAAATGAAAAGTATTTTTTCAATCCAACTATTCTTTGTAAAACTAGGTTTTGGCTTTTATAGCGATTATTAGAGTTTAAATTTTACATTCAGTAACTGTCATCTTAGCATAATAAAAAATAGAAAAAGAAGGTTGGATTGAAAGCACAAAAAATACTTTTTATTTTTCTGGGTGAAAAGTATCTTAGTAGTGTTGTTAAATGATGTATTTAGTCGTGTCCGTCTGTCTTTCCATCTCTCTGTCCACAAGATATCTCTAAAAGCACTCAATGAATTTCAAATGAAATTTTGTGGAGGGGTGGGCAATGGGGTA
>VCCN01005986.1:1922953-1944847 GCA_006491835.1 Architeuthis dux | reverse complement strand
TGTCTTATTTTTTACTTAAACCAAAAGAACTTTTTAAGCTATCCAATATCAAAATTGGATGTAATTCATAACATTTCTTTTTTTATTGCTTACTCGGTAAGAGCACTGAAAATATAACTTGAAAAGTAACATAAAAGTACATACTAATCGATACAGTACATAAAAACAGATCAACATATATTATCTTGATATTTTGTTTTTCAACCACATTACAAACATAAAATATGTAATGTGGAATAATGAATGATATTTTTTTTAAAACTGAAACTAGACATAAGCAAAAAAAAGAAGACTCTGCAATGACAATGCTGATATAACAGAAGAGTTCTTGATTAATATCTGCACCCAGTTACACATTCATGAAGTATGTGTGCATATTATTTCTAAAATGAAAAACAAATCCAGAGATTGTAAGATCTCTTGCACTCTGTTACCTATAAGATTCCTGCAATGCTCAGCAAAACATACCTGTTATTATTTTGAAATAAAAACACCTCTTCTTTCACTCACCAATGACAAGTCTTTTAATCAAGTAACGATGGCTCTGAAGAACTAAGTCATTTATGCCACTTGAACCTCAAAGAACTCCCACTACGATGGGCAGGTCTAGATGGCCAATTAAAAACAATGCTTAATCAATTAATTGTAACATAGTGGGTATTGCAACTATCGACTGGTGTGTATATGTGTGGATACTAGGTTGATCTGTTGTGTTGTAGGGATATTGCTCTTGTTGTCCTTCATTGATGCCTGGTGAAGGAATTTCCAATTGGCAAAAAACCAAATAAATAAGAAGAGACATGTTTCTTTTAACAGCTGTGGCCATTATTTTATTTTGAAAGAGCATTTCTTGCATAGAGAGAGGGAGGGAGAGAGGAAGGGAGAACTCTTAACTTGCAAACATCACATCTCAGTAGCACCTTTCCCAGATGGGGAGCCAAAGCTGCCTGCAGCATCTCGTGCCTCAGAAACATGTATATTTATGAGAATCCTTCAGGTGAGGCGTGGGTTGAGAATGTCTAAGGGTTTTAAAATTATAACTAACTTCTCCCTACCAAGAGGCATGTTTTATTAACTTACATCACGCAACCAATGAATCAAATGCATCCCACACACCTATACTGATTGCGAGGTGTATGTGATTAATTTGAATAACCAATAAAAATTCCGAGGGGTTCAATTGAAGGATTTTGTTCTAATGGCACGGCTTTCGTTTTAACCCTGAAGGTCAAAAGATAGCGGAACAATGACCCAGGTGTTTATGACTAGCCTGGAAATTCAAATTCACTGCCCAAAGATTTTTGTCTGGGTCATTTGTAAAATGGATTAACAATTCTGTTTCTCAAATCTGTGAGAAATTTGAATGTACACTTCACCCCATAGCATATAACCCTATCCAAACCAATCAAACTGTATTGATTCTCATATGGTGATATTAATTAAGAACGGAATCTCATGAATTTTCAATGGTATGTAAAATAAAGTTTACTTTTCTATGTAACATTGTCCTGAATTTTTAAAAGCATAATATATTTTCATAAATGTATATTCCCAAGTGTAATTGGCAATTTAAAAGAGACTATTAGTAGTTTATTCTTCCGTGATACAATTTATTTATATTCTAATACTGAATTATCAAATTCTTGTACTATTAATTTTTTTAATAAAAAGATTTTCCACAACCACAAGGGGCACAGCTTAGTAGTCAGAGTGAGAACATCTATAGTTCAGTCCTTGATGTCAGATAATTGATGCTAACAAACATCACCTAAGACAGAAAGAAACCTCTGATGTTAGAATGAAGAAAGGGGTGAATCTTTCAAGATAATAGTCACATAAAAGTAAATAGCAATTACCTATTATAATATCCCTTAAAACAGTGCATATATATCTTAAATAATCCTATGTAGAAAACACAATGATTCATAATTTAATTAAACATTTTCGAAGTATTTTATTTATCTCAAGAGTACAGAGTATTATCAAATGGTAAAAGGGAAATGTGAATCATATTGCAAAAATGTTAACAATCACCATGAATCCGTAACAAATAACCCTCTCTAAAATGATGAATAAAACTATAGCATTTGACAAACTCAGAAAATAGTTATTGCATCCTAAATCATTCACTTATTATAATAGCTAAACTATAAAACAGGAATGACAAACATTTGATGAATATGACAAATATCTATATGGATCATAGTGACATTTATTTCCTATTATTTCTAGATTGATAAATGAACTGTGAACAAAACTGTCCTTTATTGAGTCTCACATACACAGACAACCACACTTGATACTGTCTACATTATTTGGATGTACTATTACAAAAGGAAACTGTCGGATTATTACATATCATCATCAGCCGTTATAAGTCCACTGCTGGACGAAGGCCTTTCCCATCTCCTTCCATGACAACCTATCTTGTGCTAATCTCAGCCAGGTCTTACCGGCAAACTTTTCTATCTCGTCCCTCCATCTTGTTCTGGCCGTTTCCTACTTCTTTTACTATCTCATGGGCACCAATCTGTTAATCTTTTCCCCCATCTATTGTCATCTCTTCTCGCTAGGTGGCCGGCCCATCTCCACTTTTGTTGTTTAATTAGTTGTATAATCCTTTACTCTAGTCTTTTCTCTGATCCATGTTGATCTTTTTCTATCTCTTAGCGTTACCCCTAGCATTGCTCTTTCCATGGCTCTCTGTGCTATTCTAAGTTTGTTTTCTGCTCGTTTGGTTAATTTCCAGGTTTCGCAACCATAAGTCATGGCTGGTATTATGCAGCCGTTATATACTTTTCGTTTTAGGCACATTGGCAAGGTGCTCCTCAGAATATCTCTATTCATACCAATAGTACCATATTTTGCGGAATATAAGACGCGCTTATTTTTTTCAAAATCTGATCCTCTAATTTACCCTGCACCCTTCACAGTGAAGGTCAGCTTTGGGGTCAAGCCCTAGTTTAACGATCCAGGCAACTTTAGAATGAATGAATATACATGGTATATTGCCAAAAACCTAACAGGGTGCGTCCCGTATGCTGGTGTGTCTTACATGCCACAAAATACAGTATATTGTATTGAGTTATTCTTTTTTAATTTAAATGACTTTTACAACCTATTACTCATAGTATTTTTGTTTTACTTGTTATATTTCTTTTTTTAAATCAAATGATTTTTACTTAATCCCAAATAAGCAGAACCAACAATGTTCTAAATATAAGCTGTATATTATCTAATACACATAATTTTATGGACTAATTTGAAAGGTTTGTATAAATATTCATAGCTGATAACCTCCAGAGTAATTCAACAGTTCTACTAAAATAGAAATTCACATAGCACATCAGGGGTTTATTTATTGTGGCCATTGTCAACTGGTTATTAGGTATACACATTAAAAAGAATTTCAAAAAATGCCTGAGAAAAAGAAGGCATTGGCTAATTGCATATCTTTATATGCACCACAATCATGGTCAAGTTGGTACTCCAGAAAGGAGTATTCATGACTGTGTTTCCTTCCTGGGGACATTTTGTAATTTCTTTTTTCATTTATCATTATCATATTAATCTCAAGACGAGAAAATTTATCATCTTTTGTGTTTGTATCCTTCATCTTTATTTCTCAGTAAATTAACTAAGACTTTAGTGAACTTTTTGACTAATCTACTAGGGATACTTTTAACAGTATGCTCACCAATCTTCAAGAGACATGTTCAGCTTTGATATTTTTATATTTTTCTTAAAAGATTTACATGAAATTGTTTTATCTATTAATATATCATGTTTATAGACATGCTTTTAGAAATTCTACCTAGCATTATCATAGTTAATAATCGAAAAATAAAAAATAATATATAATTGATAAATTAAATGCCTAAGTAATAACAAGTCAAATCTAAGAATAATCATAAATTGATATAAGATTGAAATTCTACAACAGCAAAATATTTTTAATTTGCTAAAAATGTTTTCTAGAGAAAAAGATTAAAAATATTTTTAAATATAAAAACAAGTATAAACATCTTGTGTAAAATATAATTTTAATCAGAGATTTAAGTGGCCTATCTTTATTCAATGAAAATCATTATGAAAAAAATAAATGTTTTTAGTTGATACTAGACAATCCTGTGACCTGTAGGTTCACCCTTTGAGAAAATGGCAATCTTTCATTGAAGGTACCTCAGCCATTTTCAGCATTTTTGCTACGGAAGATCATATGTGTAAACAACTTTAGAAATGCGAAAAGTTCATAATAATTTTTTTTTCTTGGAAAAAAGATTTATTTTACTTTTAAGAAAAGATATTTTGTATAATTAAATGAATAAATTAGAATGAAACAAATCTTATTACTTTTTCTCATGTATATTTTTATATTAACATTACTTTTGAATTTAAAAAGTGACCAATGAAATTATTTAATGTGATTTTTTTTTAAATTTAATTTTGATAAATTTTATACAGATTATTCAAATATTCAATTTTTTCTACAATACACGGATTATTCTAATATTCAAATTTAAGAGCGATTTTTCAAGTATTCATTGTTTTTCTTTTAATTATTCCATTATTTATTGTATAAATTTATTCCCTTTTTTTCATATTTGATCTAAATATACAGTGGATTTCGCTTAATAGAACCAGCCACACAATAAAACCAAATCATTGGTCCCAATGTGTTCCTATTAAACAGAATCCATTGTATATATGTTAATAATGTCCTTTAATTATTATTTTGTTCTTGTTTGCTTTAAATACATATATATATAAATAATTTCTATGCCAAAAAAACAAAGTCTTCTTAAAAGCTGAAGATATTTTCGCATATGATCTTCCATAGCAAAAATCGCCAATGGTTTAAAAATTCTGAAAATGGCTGAAATACCTTCAACGAAAGATTGCCGAGAAAATCAGTGCAATCTGATGAATGAATGAATGAATGAAACTGGATTTTTTACCCATTTGCAAATAAATACAGGAGACTACTCTATGATTTAATAGCCATCTCCTTTGACAAATCAGTCATTACAATATAGATTGGGGTGGGTGCAAATGCAGACTCAATACTATTATTATTAAGTTGCAAATCACCTGTTTTTTTTGTTTCTTTTTTTGTATTCTCTAAGTGAGCAAATTTTAGAGGTACCTTAATTCAATACAGGAATACCTTGAATAGTGCAGTTTTGATGTAGTATGGTAATGCGGTACAAATTAATGTAGCTAAGTATAAGCTGGAAAAAAAAATTAAATTATAATAAGACCTTGAACAGTACAGAAAAATTAGGAATGAATTAATCGCACTAAATCAAGGTATACCTGTATATCTGACTACAATGCACAATTTCAGCTACTTATAGGACACAAACAGATGAATAAAACCAGACTTTTAGTATTATATAGATTTATATACTGTAGTTAGTACAAAGGGTTCTCTTCCCTACATTGAAAGCAAAGTTTTCTTTCATTAACGTGAATGAATGTAAATATCAAATTCTTCAGTTTTCAGTCCAATATTCTAACCATCAAGCTGCATTTACAAGAACAAAATGTGTATTATAGAAGATTTTCAGCCACACCACACTTGACCACTCCTTTCACTGGTTGCTAACAGAAATGTTTCCAAAAGGTAAAAAGGATTCTACAGTGCCTGAGGTTTTCAAATGAGCATCCATACATCACTAACCAATGCAACTTGGTTTTACCAATATGCGTTTTCATTTATCAGCCAAAACTTTTATAATGTAGAATTTGTTGATAGAGTTAAGAAATACAGTGTCCAATAAAGAAATCTATACATCAAAAATGCAAAACTGTTTGGTTTGGACTTGGTTTCCTGCCAACTATAAGGCAGGGGGGAGTCATCTTACACCTGGAAGACACTCACACCTCTAGGTTTTGCACCAAGGCAGAGTTGGTGTCATAACACCAAGAACTGTCCATCTGAGAAGACATGCTGTTGACCACTTGATATGCAAGTTTTTTTTTGCTGCTTTTCAGTGCCACCATATAACTATATATAAAGAGAAATCCTATGCCTTGGCACAGCTGGAGGAAGGAGTTTCTGTGATTCTTGTGGCACAAGATATTGGAGTTCAAGTAAGCTTATGACCTGAGGAAAGCTTTTGTCAACGATATTGTATGTCCTCACAGCGACATTCTGTAAGAGATCAATGAACTCTTTCTTCAATGTAGTAGCTGAGATGGTAGGGTTGTTGATCACTTCACGTTTTAGAAGCTTGTCAGTAGTAGGAGAGGTCTTCTTCCTCCCAGTACCAATTTTTCACTTGAGACTGCTAACTTTCATCAGGTCATAAACTGCCTTATTTGCATGCCAATATCTTGCACCAAAAGAATCACAGAAACTCCTTCCTCCAGCATGTCTTCTTAGATGGACAGTTCTTGATGAACTGACATCAACTCTGTCTTGACACAGTCTAGAAGTGTGGGTGTCTTCCAGATGTACGATGACTCCCTTCTGCCTTTTAGTTGGTGCGAAATCAAGTCCAAACCAAACACACTCTTGCATGTTTAGTTTTATTTTGATGTGTACATTTCTTTAGCGTCCTCTATATATGGAATGACATTTTATATTGAAACAATAGTTCCAGTCTTAATCCTTTGGTAAAGTTGGCAATAGAATCTAACCTGCTCTATATGAATAGACAATGCTCCCCTCCTCCATTTTAGGTATATTGGAGAGATTTTTTCATATCTGAGAGATCCTCGAGTAGGAAGATATAAAATAACTTTGTGCTAGAGATGATATTAAACCATAAAATACTGAAAAATAATTATTAAAAAGCCCTTGATCCTCATATTTCTGGTTAAGTTGCTGATTATTCTTCACTTGTCAATCATTTTTAAGAATGAATTTTTACTATCTCCCCACCCTCTTATATTCCGCCTGCTTTATCCGTGCTCTCTTTATACCATAATTCCATCTTATTGGAAACAGCTTAATGAAATACAAGAAGCAGGAGTACAGCACTTGCGCGCTAAGAGCCACATATGAGAAGCAGAGAGAGAGAAATGAAAAAGATCTGTAGTCAAGAAACTAAAAAGAATAAAGTACTAATTGTATAACATAAATGCATTCATATGTGAAACTGATTTGGAATTCAGTATCATACAACAACAATTGGTTTTACTTTTCAGGTTTTAAAAGATTAATACAGTTCACCTTAAAAAACTAAAATTCGGGTAGTGTTGAGTGTAAGTATATGTCCACACCACCCAATATCTCCAAAGGTTTTCAATGAAATTTTGTGGAAGGGTGGGCCATGGACTAAGGAGGGGGTCCATGTACAGTTACCTTCCTCTGCACCGTAGCTATATGTCCACATAACACAACATCTCCAAAGGTTCTCAATGACTTTCAATTAAATTGTGTGGAAGAGTAGACTAAGGAAGTAATGATTAAATGTTGATCTCTTGATGGGTACTTTATCTAGTGGGTAGAATTTCATTTTTAAAAGTATAATAAAATCAAAAGACAAATTCAAAGTAAGTACTAGTAAAAAGTACTGAGGAGGCAAAATCAACAAGTTTCAAAAACGGTGGGTATTTTGAAACGATTTCTGGAGAGAAAAGATAGTAAAATCCTCAAGTTTCACCACTCACTTTTTCAATTCAATTTCGATTATAAAAGTCTTTTATCTTTTATTAATGTTTTTATTGAAAGATATTATTCTTTCTTAATTCTTCGTTTGAACTGGGGGTTGGATTTGACTAACAAGGCCGTGGGTTCGAACCTGCATTCTCACCCTCTTAAAGGTTTTTTTTTATGTATGAAACATGCATTGAAAATAAATTCAAATGATCACGTAATGTTTTTTTTTTATTTGCAATATAAACTTTACAAATACAATTGTATTGTTTCAAAAAACGTTTGAAAGTAATCGCTATTTAGTCAAACAATTTACGAGTCTTTCACACAACATGACTACTGATTCCCCAGTTTTTCAGAATTCATTCTTGACGCGACATCACTTGAAAAACGGGATAATTATTAACTTATTGTAACGTTCCATAATAATTTAAAAATAGTAATTTATATGTTTTATTTATACTCTAAAAATGAATTTAAATAATTGCTTTATTTTAAAATCGTGATTAAATTACAAAACTAATATCTTTAGAATTCAAATCTCAGTCTTAAATTAACAAAACATGACAATTTTCGAGAATATAGAGTCACACATCGTTTGAAGAAAAAACTACATTTCATTGTAGAAAAAGTCGCAGCTCCAAAAATAAAAGAAGAATGCTTCGTGGTCATGAGAAAGATATTGAATCAGTTTTTAAAAGGATGAATTCATATTGCACACAGCTACTAATTATTGTTATTCTATCGTAATGCTGCTGCTAGTGTTAGTTTTACTGACAAAAAGACTTTTCTCAATGACAAACTGAAATTAAGAAAAAAAGCACTGCAAAAGTACTAACGTGCCAAAAAACCACTCAAGTGATTTATATCAAGTCCATGTCAGTAACGGCTTAAATAAAACTTGAAAAACTTGTACTAAAGTAAAGTGCCATCATGTGAAGAATAAACAATAGAAAGATATTTTCCAAAACAAAAAATTGACAATTTTTGGTATTTCAATTCTTCGGTGTCTTCGAGTTAGGTGTTAACACATAACTCAATGACTACCGTCAATTTTAGTAGTAGTAATACTTTTAGTAGTTGAGCGAAACTTTATTTAAAAGTTAAAGCTCTCTAAAAGATGAATTTTGTATAGGAGTTTGTTCTTTTTTTTTAATGGCCAAATGCTGAGGAAGAGAGTTATGGAAGAATAGAACAGATTCTGCACACACGATTATTATGGTATTAGAGACAGATTTATAACATCAAGATCCCTTTCATACTGGAACTAACTCCCTTTAAAACAGTAAACTATGTCTCATGTTTAAAAACAACCTATCAAAAGAAACTAGATTACCACACCAGTATAAAAATGTCTAAAATACTCACACCTTAAATGCTAACCCAAATTTACATGTCAGATGCATCTTCAGTTGGTCATTTTTTGTGAAGTTATGATTTGTGATATTATTTATTCTTCTGATTTTTTGGCTAAGAGTGTCATACAAAAAAAGAAACACTCAGTTAATACTGAAAACAGCAACAGTTTATTACTACTCTAGAATTCAAAAATCTTCGAACGATAGAAAATGTCAAAACTATGCCAACTTGACTGAAATTGCACATTACGAGTATTAGTATATGGGCGGTACACTTGTCACTTGACGATGTGATTTGATGGAAAAATAATTCAAGCTTTAATTACAAGAATGTCGCTTGGTCGGAGACTTAGAACTAAAAGATACTTTTTAAATCGAAGCGGAAAAATTAAAATCTTCGGGGTTAATTTGTGTGTTGTGTTGTTATATTTTCAACGATGCTGAAAAAAAAGTTTCAAAATTGAATTTTGAAAATTTACTACACGAAATGCACTTAAAAATAAGAAAAACAAATTAAAAATGTTTTTTTTTTTTCGTTTTGTATTATTATTTGTTTCCTTTCTCAAAAGTCATTGCCGCCGTAATTTTTCAAAAGTTCTTTTTTTTTTCCTTCAACATTTCTTTGTTTTCTTTTTGTTGCGAATTTGTACGACTTGTTTGCTAGTTTAGTTGCTACTTTTGCAAAACATAGAATAAACCCACAAAGAACAGATGAAAAAAAAGGCAAACGTAACTAGGTTTTCTGCATACTTTAATTAGTTGTTGTGCAGAATTTAAAGTACATCGGTTTATAATAAATAAGTGAATGAAGCGTCAACTACTGTTGCTACTGTTCTGTGTTGCCACTCTAGATATTTTATATCTAGATCTAGATATTTTAGGTTGTATCTAGATTATGAATATAGGCGCCTAGATACAAATCTTCAGCCTTTTAGCGTCGTCCATCGTTGGACATATAGACCTTCCAAGGTTCGACGGACCTCTATCATGAGCGTCGCGGAGCCAATACTTTTTCTGAACGAATGTCTAGTTCATCACGCCATCTTATTTTACGCCGGCCAGTTTCGCATATGATCTCTGTGATCCGCGTTGTGAGTCGTGATCTCCGGCGGTTGTCTGACATTCTTGCAACATGACCAGCCCATTGCCATTTGAGTTTTCTAATGGATTCTATCAACGACTCCTGTTTTTTCTCTAATATACTGTGCTGTCTTTATGATCTAGCCATGTGATGTTGAGCATGAGTCTTTCTCTTGTGCACGTTGCATGGTTCTCAGTTTGAGCGTCAATCCTTTCGTTAGGTTCCATGTTTCAGCTCCATACGTAATTAAAATCTAGAGGATTCGGGATAATTTATGAAATTCATCAAAATTAAATTATCAACAATGTTTTAACAAGGGAAATTTCCTTTTTATTAAGGTGACTGGTGACCTTTTCCCCCCAAAATTAAACTTCAAGCTAACATAGTTAGTAAATAAAATAGTTTAAGTATTGTTTTAATTATAATTTTTTTGTTAAGATTTGTTTTCACATAACTAAAATATAAAATAGTATCTAGATAATCTTTTAGATAAATGGCATGAAATCCTAGATAATTCTAGATATAATCTGAGACAATTCTAGATATAAACTGAAAAGAAAAAGTGGCAACACTACTACAGTTTGTCTCTTTAAATGGAAACCCAACCCACCCTCACTTCACTTCTAAGATGCTAAACGCGAAACCGACTTTTACATCTTTTCGTGTCCTAAAATTAATAATTTAAACGCTATTATAGATATATCTATGCAATACGTATCACAAATAGAGCAAATGGATAAGTAATAATAAACTTACATCGAGAAATATAGCCATTCCCTTTTCCATGTTTTGCTCCGCCATAATTCCGTTCTTTCACGTCTGCTGCTCGCGAGCTTTTGCCAGAAATTTTGATGAATGAACGCAACAATGCGAGAATCTCGCTCGTTGCCAGGAACAACGACGAGACTTCACCAATTGGTTGCCGTGGAAACCTAGTGACAACTATTTTTTTGTCTTGACAGTTTTTTTTAATTTTCTGGACGTCCACCTGCTGCGACATCAACAATTAAGAAAATATCAACACTTGCTTAAACTTGACAAATCTTTGCAACATCAGTATCGACAGACGACAACATTTGAGTCAGTGACAATAATGTCAACAACTGTAACTGACCAGCATCATCATCAGCAGAAAAACAACAAAGAGGAGAAACGATGCCACACTACTGCCCACACCGCTGGGGTTGATAATTATGTTGGACAACAGAAGAAAGCCGTCAGGCATGGTAGGTAAAATGAATAAAAAGATTCAATTCATTATTTGGCGACAAAGTTTTAATAAAGTGCATCCACACCTAAGTAATTCCAACGCGTGGGTGTGCGCGCACGCGCTCGTGTGTGTTCTCTTTCGCTCTCCCTCCTTCTCCTTCCCAGTGTTGCCGATTTAGCGCGTTTCGCGCTAGATTCGGTGCGTTTCTTGTTTTGGCAGTACAAAAAGCGCTAAATTACCGCGTTTCCGCTTCAACATGTTGGCCATTTTGGGGCCAGTTCTTGGCTATTTCTGACCATTTGTAGTGTCTTTTTGGCCATTTCTGGCTATTTTAAAAAAAAATCTAGTGCTTTTTGACGGTCAAGCTAGCGCGAAAATACTTTTTGAGTTTGCAACACTACTCCTTATTCCCCCTCTCTCTCTCATTGGCCCGTCTTATTCTCTTATATATCTGTCTTTCTCTATCTTCTTCCTCCCTCTCTCTCTCTCTTTCGCCCGTGCGCGTGCGCGCACGCGCAGAGTTTATATCAGCTTAAAATATCTTTTAGTAGTATGATGTTAATACACATCAAATGAAAAACTAAATTAATGTATGTACCTGTATGATTTGAGCCACAAACCCATTAAAGGGGTAAATCCATTGAAATGTGCTAAAGTCTGTTGTTTAATACATGATTCTGATTTTTCATTTGTTGTTCAGATCATGCATTTTTTGAGAATCTTGGACAATGCATGGATTATGCTCAAAGATTGGTCAGTTAATCCAGAGAGTTCTTCAGAAAACATGATTTTAGATAGACAGGGACATAAGCGCTCACGCGAACACACACACACACAAACACACTTGCTGTGAGAAGGCAACATTTTTGCATGATAATAATACTTAAATTTGGGTGCTACAATAGTGTGCACAGTCTACCGGGCTTATTCTGTGGTCCAGTCTACAATAGTAGTGCCAATCAGTTTAATATCAAAGTCTTGTGACATATCAGATATTAAGCTGATAGAACAGACACTACACTTTGCTCTTAGCCAAAAGGCCAAGAAGATTTGGTCTACCACAGAATAGGCCTGGTAGACTGCACCTAAATTTTTATAGAAGGCAAGAAAATTGTCAAACCGGTCAAAAACTTCTTTATCCCAGAATAAAGTATTTGAAGAGAAAGTAAGTTTATGTTTGCAATCATTAAGCTTTACATATTAATTTACTAACTATAATAAAGCATACTAGCATTCCAAGAGAAATTATGAATAACCACCATCCATATATACTGTGATCACTAAAAAATGTCTGAATTTTCCCAAAACAAGTTTCTACTATGAACAGTTAGGGCTGGGCAAAGTCCGGATACATAGATAGATACTAGATACATATAAATGTGTGAACACATGAATAACCTAAACCTTTGGTAGCATTGATTAAACTGCCACCCATATATGCTGTGTTGGAGGTGATCAATTAACAAGTTGGGCTGTGATCACTAAAAAATGTCTGAATTTTCAAAAAAACAAGCGGGCACAAACCTGTGACCAATTTAGCATAAGCTTACATTGAAAATTGAACCCCCCCCCCCAAACCCTATTTTGGAGGGGAATTTTCAAAAAACAGAAAAAAGCATTTTCCCTACCCATTGAGGGGAGTATGTGTACAAAATTTCAAGATTCTATGAACGGTTAGGGCTGGGCAAAGTCCTGATACATAGATAGATAGATAGATAGATAGATACATATAAATGTGTAAACACATGAAAAACCTAAATCTTTGGTAGTGCTGATTAATAAACCTTTGGTAGCAGTGATTAATTAAACCTTTGGTAGCAGTGATTAATAAACAAAATTTCGTTAGATTTAGCTTATGGAAAAGTATGTTTCATTTTTTTACCTCATAAAAAAATGAATACTTAAAATATGCTGATTTCTTTTTGCTTTTAATGAATTGCATGTGTGAACAAGAAGTGTTCAATTTAAAGAGCAGATTTATAAAGCTGTCATTTCTAGAAATACATACACATACTTCTCATTTTGTTACATTGTTATAAAATACATACATATTTTCTTTCATTATTCAGACAACTACTATTGTTCCTACAAAATATTTCTAAATATCTTTAAAAAATCAGTATTGTAATATTTTGAGGTTGTAAAAAATTGGTATTATTTCATTATGGGCTAATGCAAAACTTACCATGAAAATTTGTGCAATCAATGTATATAGTGACAGTTTCATTTCATGATGAAGATCATTTCAGGCAGCAAAAGTTAATCATTAATAATCAAAATTATCTAATGTAAATTTTTCCATTGTTCCTGTCTGTATATACACGTGGCACAACCTTTTATCGAACAATGTTTTATCAAAGCAACTTTTCTTCAAAACAATTTTTTATCGAAATGACTTCACTCTTCTATGAATTATGATATTTAAAAGTAAATTTATTTTGAAATTACATTCACAAGCATAAGTTCTTTTTTTGATATTTTTCCTCAAAAATATCTTCACTAATTCTCTAATATTCAATAGTTAAAAACATAATTGGGCTATTTTTAACATTGCTATTTAGTAATAATTTTGTTTGAAGTTTAGCAAGTCTGTACATTTGTTTAGTGAGATGAGATGTCTTAGCCCTTAAACTGTTCTACCTGCATTAGTTTAAAAGATTTTCTTCTGATTTTATATCTGAAAAAGACACCTTCCAAACTGTCAACAACTGATCACAATGATTTATCCATCATAGAATTGTAAATCTTATTTTGGGCCAAATTTATTTAATTCTCTTAGGATGATATGTAAATGATGAATCATACTTAGGGGCATGGGTGTCTGCTGAAATGGAGGGATAAATAGGGCATGGATCAGACCTTCTCACCAAGGTCGAGGGAGTTTGAAAGTTGGAACCTTATAGTCAATAAACAATAATGGTGTAGTACAATCATTTTATATAAGCCTAACTTAATGTTCCCATATAAAAAGACTATATTATTATTCATCATATAACCCCAGGGTCAGATCAGGCATCTCCTTCAATGGTCAAGTGCACCATCTGACATCTGGATCATACACGGATTGCTTACACTACAAATGGCGGGTGGAATGCCTATCATGTGATACGATTGCTACTAAGATATATTCAAAGTATTGTGACCAGAAAAATGTTCACATGATTGATAATGGCTTCAGGATTTAAACAATATTTTTACAAATAGCCAGATGCTATTTAATTACCAGACTTTTCAAGACATATACATAAAATTCACCTTTTATGCCTTTTGTATGAGCAGCTTCATTTGATTGTGATAAACAGGATGTTCAGCTCATCTGTATTTGTCTCTTAAGGCAATTCGTCAATATTCAATGATGATGACCACATCTTAAACAGATGTTATATTGAGTGATATGCATCAACAAATCTAAGAATAGAAGCCATATAACATATTTGATATGTTGTCGAAACAAATAGAATATTTGGTTTTAATAACACTAACACAACAGTGCGTGATATAAATATACAGAAGTATAGATATTATACATTGGATATGTATAAATATAGATAATTGAGTAAAAATAACTAAATATACATACAATACAGAATACAAAAATAGATATTTATACAAACTTGGGTATGAATAAATGGTTATAAATTAAGAATAAATAGATATACTTACAGTAAATACATTAGCATAATATAATCTGGCAGAAAGCCACAATAATGGAGAACCTAGTGACCACTGAACTCACTAGCAATGGCTTGCAAGTCAAGGTTGCAAACTATCACTAAACAGGGGGTATCCTTCTCAATATATTTTGAGTATATCAGAAAAAAAGAGCTATTCATATGATTTGAATATCACTAATTTTACAATTATAGAAATATGCTGACTGTAAGTGGAGTACAAAACTGTGTAGTGCTAATCTCAAGAGTTGATAGACACATCTGCTCTGAAAAAGTAACATTTAAATTCTCACCTTTAATTGGATGCAATTTTCTGTCCAGGTAAACTCTATATTGTTTCTATCACTAAACCTGCTTGAATATATGGTATACAAAAATAATTGTATAACATACTAATTTGACCACTTTGTGAAGGAACATTGCTTTTCTTATTCATTTTCCTAGCTTGGGACTGACTTTTCTCCTAGATTTCCAGTTCTCATTCAAGCACAGACCTGATTCAATACTAATTAACTTCAGTAATTATGTGAAGCCAAATATATTGAATATTCTGATGCTATTAGTTGCAACTCAATTTTAAAATTAATTTGAAATGTTTTTTTAGAAACCATCAACCAAAACTGTCACCAAAACTGTCAACATAGGTTTCTTCAGTGTGTCTGGCTGTTTGGCTGGCTGGCTGGCTGGCTGGCTGGCTGGCTGGCTGGCTGGCTGGCTGGCTGGCTTGCTATCTATCTATCTACCTATCTATGGCTGCACCAATGGAGCTAGAAGGCTGAAAGTTTAAACATTTACTCCTTATTATATCTATCTAAATGTTTGTTATTTTTTAAAGTCCCCCTCCCCAAAAAATAGGTTTTTAGAGGGGGTTCAATTTACAATGAAAGTTTATGCTGAATTGGTCCATTAGTTTGTGTCTGGCAGCATTCACGCTTGTTATTCTTTTTAATTCAGACTTTTTTAATGATCACCTCCCAACAATTCATTAATCATTATTCATTAATCACCCCCTTTCTAATCTTTTAATTGATCACCTCCAGCATAGCTTGCTACCAAAAGACATTGATCATGTGACAGTTTCTATTGAGTGACTAACTAGATCTGTTTTCTACATTCTTTTGTTGTGAAATTATTGATCAATAAAAGTATTTCTTCAAGAGGTATATGTATTCACTAGTGTCTGTCTGTTTGTCCACACTATAACTCCGAAAGTTCTCAATGAATATCAATTACATTTTGTGGAAGGTTGGGACATGGGCTACAGAAGAAGTGATTCAGTTTTGGGGAAGATCTAGGAATTGTTTTCTCCCTTGCATTGTGGCTATATGTTCACAACACACAATATCTCCAAAAGTTCTCAATGAATTTCAATGATATTTTGTGGATGAGTGGGCAATTGGCTATAGAAAAAGTAATTAAATTTGGGGGCAGAACCACATTGTATCTATATGTCCACACAATATCTCTAAAGGTTCTCAATGAATTTCAATGATATTTTGTGGAACAGTGGGCAATGGGCTACGAAAAAGTAATTAAATTTGGGGGCAGAACCACATTGTATCTATATGTCCACACAATATCTCCAAAGGTTCTCAATGAATTTCAATGATATTTTGTGGAACAGTGGGCAATGGGCTATGAAAAAGTAATTAAATTTGGGGGCAGAGCCATATTGTAGCTATATGTCCACACAATATCTGCAAAAGTTCTCAATGAATTTCAATGAAATTTTCTGGAAGGGTAGGCCATGGGGTAAGGAATAATTGATTACATTTTGGAGCAGATCCAGGATTTTCTTTTTTCAATTGAGAGATATTTTTTTCATTTCTTTTTCATACATTTATGTATTCACCCATGTTTGTCCATACGATATCTCCAAAAGTTCTCAATGAATTTCAATGACATTTTGTCGAAGGGTAGACCATGGGCTAAGAAAGAATGGATTAAAATTTGGGCGGATCCAGGAATTATTTTACAGTTACCTCCCTGCATCGTGACTATTTGTGAACTAAATTTCATTCAGTTTTTAGTGACATTGGTATTGGCAGAGGTATGCACTCGCCAAGTGCTTTCTAGTTAGCATATGTCTACATTTTATTATATTTATAGACATGTGCGTGCATATTAAAACTATAATAATTGATTATTATTTCTACAAAGGAAGAAGTTGATTCAAACTGACAAACCTAATAATAAAGTCCTCTTTGAAATGTTTTCTCATCTTCTGCTGCAGCAAGGCATTTCTCTCTCTCTTTTCTGAACTCTACCTCTGTCATTTTCCCTCCTTCTTTTCAACTCTTACCCTCTTCTTTCGTTTACTTCTCCTCCCTCACAATTTCTTCCATATAATGCACTTATCCTTTGCTACTTCTCTTTCTCTCTTTTGCTCATTCTCTCACTCACTCATTGACTCTCTCACCTTATCTGTTATGTATTTCTTCATACTCCCTCTGCCTTCTACTCTTACCATTCATTTCTGCCTTTTCTTGCTGTTAGAAACCATCAACCAAAACTGTCACCAAAACTGTCAACATAGGTTTCTTCAGTTTTCAAGTGAGTCTGGTTGGCTGGTTGATTATATCTATGTATGTGTCTCATGTACAGGACACACCAATGTAGCTAGAGGGTGGAAAATTTCAACATTTACTGCTTATTATGTCTAGAAAAAAACAGCTTTTTAAAAAAATATTCTCCCCCACAATAGGTTTTTAGTTGGGGGTTCAATTTGCAATGAAAGTTTATGCTAAATTGGTCCCTTAGTTTGTGTTACACAAACTGGGTTCACCCCCTTTTTTTTTTTAATTCAGCTTTTTTAGTGATCACCACCCAACAAAAGGCGTGAGAAGTAATTTATTCATTGATCACCCCTTTTTCCAATTTTTTAATTGATCACTTCCAACACGGCATGCTGCCAAAAGACATTGGTCATGTGACAGTTTCTATTGAGTGACCAACCAGACCTGTCTTTTATTTATTTAATTCAATTGATTCATTCTCTCTCCCTCTCTTTACTTTCTACCCTTTACATACCCACATTCTCTCTCCCTCCTCTCTTTTACACACTGACCATCAATTGTCTCTGTCTTCCTGTTCTTATAAACATCAGTTGACTCTCCTGCTCATCATTGTTTCCCATCTCAATCAACAGCATTGATAGCATTGCATCCAATAGCCACCCAACACTCTCACCAATTGCCATTATATCTCAATTAGAACAACAGCTTGTAATTTTAGATTTTCCTCTGGCATTATTATATTGTCTTATTTCACTTTCAAAGCCAAGAAATCCACTATGTTGTAGGCAAAAATACATCCTGCCATCTAGTTTACAGATTCTTTTCTCCTTGTAGGGCCTTGTGTATATAACATTATTCAAGAACAAATTACAATGAACAATTGAATGAAGGAATAATGATTGGGAAAAATAATGCTTCTTGCATTAAGAGATGTTCAGTTTCACTGGAATGAAAGAGTCAATAAGTGAGTGTAAATGTGGGTATATGCATATGTATAATAGCACTTGTCGTGTCATGAGTGTATGCATGTGTGAGTGAGTAAACTCAGGGACTTACTTGCTTGCCGTGGTGAGTGTTAGATTCGCCTAGCACACAGTTGTGTGCGTGTGTGAGTCAAATGACCATGCCCTCAGGCAGAGAAGTCACAACTGATGAAATCCATCTGTCGCTGCTTATATCTAAAATAGGTAGGCTCCCAGAGCAAGTGAAAATTAGATGAATTTTCATTGGTCGAAAATACAAAATAATTGTTGAGCAATCAACTGGTTGTTTGAACTTTGTGCTTTTTCTAAACTGGTGAGATTTTTGGAGGGAAACGCGTGGAGCCTATTTTGGTGAGATTTTTGGAGAGTAAATGTTTGGAGGCGAGGAAAAGTGGAGGAACCGACATCCTTATATCTGCCAAGATAACAAGTGAATTATGCTTGGCACTAAATAGCAGTGTACCTAAATTGTATTTATTATTATTTCCAATGCTATAAATCAAGACAATTCATTATTGATACCAAATATACAACCATTGGTTGTAGTTCAACTGATAAAAGCATGTTTCAGTCTCTGCATAAAATCTAAGCCAACTGATTCAAAATTGGCTCAGTTTTTCTGACTTAGATAATCATGACAACTGTTTTTAATGCTTGTTATATAAAAACCCTTATTCCATCTTTAAATATATTACTTTCATTTAGGATAAAGTAAATGGTTTTCTGAGCTACAGAACAGTTTTGGTTAGATTGTCAGGAAATCATGCATGATAAATACCTTTTATATTAATAAATAATTAGAAGTTAAATATCCTGTACCCAGAAAAAGGATAATTAATACCTACAGTCACTCTCAGATTTTCTTTATAAAATACCTATTTTGAGATTTTGTGTAACTGTAATAGATTCATTTGTGAAAAGTTCAAGCAAGATCCATTTTTATATAAAATTTACCATCCAATATGAACAGAAATTTCTCATGTGTCTAACTGTCTGTAACAGTGAAAGCTCAGAAATTTGTAAATTCAATGATCATGATGTTTTATGTATGGATTTGCTGAGATATTCTCTTAGGAACAGAGATTAAGTCCCTTTTCATTTAAACATTTTAACATCATAAAATTCAAATTGGTACTTACCCTCTATTGATCTAAAAGGAGTGCTGAGATAAAATTCAAACAGGAACAGCCTCTCAAAATTATTGAAAGGAAAAGAAAAAATAGGTCTGGTTAGTCACTCAATAGAAACTGTCACATGACCAACATGTTTTGGCAGCATGCCTTGTTGGGAGTGATCAATTAAAAAATTGGAAAAAGGAGTGATCAATGAATAAGTTACTTCTCTCGCCTTTTGTTAGGCAGAGATCACTGATCTGTGTGAATACTGCCGGGCACAAAATAAATGACCAATTTAGCATAAACTTACATTGCAAATTGAAACCCCCACTAAAAACCTATTTAGTGGAAATTTTAGAAAATCACAAAAATGTTTTTTCTGGAGATAATAAGGAGTAAATGTTTAAATTTTCAGCCCTCTAGCTCCACTGCTGCAGCCTGTACATATGATATATACATAGCCAGCCAGCCAGACCCACTTAAAAACTGAAGATACCTATGTTGACAGTTTTAGTGACAGTTTCGGTTGACAGTTTCTAATACTATACTTCATCTTATTTCAACGAACTAAACAAAACCATCCAAAAGAAACAAAGAAAAGATAAAGCAGATGCACAACGGTAGTCATCGAAAAAAATTCTCGAAAAAGGTAGGAGTTTCAAAACTATCAACAAAACTCTCTGTACAGGAAGAAGGCAAATTACTAGTGTGCTCGAAGACAATGGAGACCTAACAATGGATAGGGACTGAATTGTCGAATGCGCCCAAGAATTCCTCTATTCCTCCAAACAAGGGATACAGAACAATGAACAAGATATATAAGCCACGAGTTACCAGTACAAAGAGTTCCCAGAAGTTACTCTGTGTGAGGTGAAGCAAGCTGTCAAACAAACCAAAAAGGAAAGCTACCTGGACCAGATAAGTCACAATCGACCTACTCAAAACAGCTGGTAAAGTCATCACTAGGAAACTAGCCCATCTATTCAACTTATGCCTCAAACAGAGTAAAGTCCCAGAAGATTGGAACATTGCAATCATAATGCTGTTATATAAAAAGGGGAACCCGAAAGATCTAAACAACTACAGGCCTATAAGCCTACTCAACTGCATCTACAAACTTTTTCCCAAAGTGATCACCAACCGAATCACCAAAACGCTAGATGTAAACCAACCACGGAAACAGGCTGACTTCAGAAGAAGTTACTTGACCATTGACCATCTCCATTTGGTAAATCAACTGAAAGAGAAAGCTGCAGAATATAAAATGCCACTCACTGTAGCATTTGTTGACTTCAAGAAGGCCTTCAACTCAGTGGAAATCCCCAAGTTCATTGATGCTATCATACAACAACGCTTTGATCTTATGTAATATTTGTTGTAAGTAAAAAGAATATTATTTAACATTGCAATAACAGATTCACAGATGCTGTATGTTTATTTTTTATAATATTCATCTATTTTTCTGCCATTTAATTAAATGATATGATTAATATGGATTAAAGAAGATGATTAGCCAAGATTTTGGAAGCCATTCTAACTTTATCTCTGCTGACTAATCCCACTAGTAATATCATGGATTATTTGGCAAATCCAAACATGTTTATCGTGATATATTTCAGCTGTACAGAGAAGTGTTAATGTGCAGAAAAACATAATGTCATCTTCTCGCAGTGTTCTTGAAGTGTACAACTGTCATTGGCTGAGCTGAGAGTTGAATAAGTACCAAACACAGACAGGATAGGAAGAAGTTGCTGGTTGACTCTACCAAATCAAAAATATTGTTAAAAGAGAATTGTGTTCATTGTACATTTATTTATTTGTTTATTTTCTAATTACAAGTTTACCTTGCTTTTTGCAGTTTAAAATCAATTTCAGAATCATCTACCTTTGTTGGTTAAATTTGTTTTTGACATGTCTACATTTAACATAGTAGTTAACATACAGTGGAAGATACAAAAATGTGTGAAGTAGAGAAGATAGATATACTAGTTTTAGTCTTTCATTTAAACAGAGTGACACAGAATCTTTTCTCAGCAGTTTGCATAAAATTGGAATGTAGAATGTGTTTTAGTCAATTGCAGAGAATAAATTTATTTAGTTGAATTCATTTTCTTAAATCTGTCATGAGAATATCTATTTGATTTTTTTTTCTAATTATTTATTGGGATAAAAGTATAGTTGCATTTTAAAATGTTAATTTTTCAAATCGAGAAACATTCAAGTGCAGTTTTAAATATTTTAAAACTATCTTTTTATTTCTGGGTTTTGGTGTTATAGACAGGAGGACAGGAAATAATATATTACATAATACATCAGGATCTTGGTATCATAGTAACTGATAAACTATCATTCTC
>VCCN01005986.1:1863256-1884618 GCA_006491835.1 Architeuthis dux | reverse complement strand
ATATATTATATATTTATATGTATAGAGAAAGAGAAGAGAAAATTTTCATGTACACGTTTTCTTTTTCTTTCCATATAACAATAAAATTACATCTGTATATGTATGTATATTTTATATCTTGCATCTGCACATTATTTTGTACACGTTTCCTGTCTGGAAAAAACCTCAATTTCCATTTTCTTCCACAGTGGCTTCAGCATTTTACCATGCCCACTAAACATGCACTTGGAACCATGTCCACAGAACATAATGCCCGTGGAACAAATGTCTACATATGAAAACACTGATGAGAATGCGAATGACCCAGAGAACAGTGAGTTTTTTAAACATCAGTGGCATAACAGGGATAGGGTATGTGCCCTGAGTACCAAATTGGGGTGGGAGCAGTACCAGTTTGATTACCAGTATAAGAATTCATTTAGAGAATTTATCTTGCATACCTATGAATGCAAAATATGACAAAGTTGATGTGGGTAAGACGTGGCAGAGGTTAGCACAAGCAGCAGTGGACTTGTAACTTCTTCTTCTTCTTCTTCTTCTTCTTCTTCTTCTTCTTCTCAATGCAATAGAGAGATTCTGTCTGGAGTTTGATCCCTGGTTACTAGGCTACTGTTTTTTGGTCACCTGCTAGAAGCCAGAGGTGAGCCAACGGTTTACTTACTGAATTTTTCTAAGCTTCATAATAGTGTGGCACCCAGTAAGGATTGGACTAACTAAATTAGCAAATTGGTTTGTGAGACAAGTTGGTGCCACATAGGTATTTACTAAGCTTAGCTTAGTCTGACACAGGCCTGGTACACCCAGTGAGAATCAAACTTACTACAGTAGTAATGGCTTGTGAGACGAGTTTGTTAACCATTGCTCTATGATGGCAAAACACTCTAAAATATTTACTAAATTTTGCTTAGTCTGGCACAAGGCCATAAGGGTGATTACAATTACTTGAAAATTAATTTTATCTAGATAGACCTTTGTTTTTAGAGAATCTATGATAGATATTTTATAAATTGCAGCTGCTTTAAATGAAGCAACATACTTCCTGTAGTCTAGATTTCATATTAATCTTGAAAGCCAGAGATAAGAATTGCCTCCCATCTGCATCTGAATTGAACAAAAAGATGATAGATTGCATTTTTACTGATACTATTGTTCGGACTGAGATCCTCATCTTGGTTGTCATTTCCACAACGTTTCGGCCGATGTACCCTCCGGCCTTCTTCAGGGTACATCGGCCGTATCAGTAATACTAACACCTCATCTCAGAAATACCGAACTCAGATTGCATTTTGCTTTATGAATCTTTTTAAGAGTCTCTTCTTAAATTCACACCATTTGTTTTCTTGCCAAGCATCTGTGTGGTCTGCCTCTAGTTTGTCATTGTGCAGTGAAAATATATTCTTCTATGTGTATCCTAGCCAGTGAAGAATTCAAGGTATTATGATCTCTCAAGAAAATAAAAGAATATTAGTAGCCAGAAATTAGCCCCCCCCCTCCCCACACACACACACATACAGGCATCAGTATCATTCTTAGCTGGATAAAAAAAGAAATACACATGCTCAACTTTACACTTCCACAGTAATACTAAGATATAAAAAGACCCATTATTGCTTTGTTGGACACCAGCAATAATTTTCTTAGACTCTGAAATGATGCGTAACTCAATCAGTCAACAAGAGATTGGAGTGGACATGAGATTATAAGTGGAGACAACCATAATTAGTATTCACAAGCTTTGCTAAAATTATACTGACCGAGAAAATGACTCCTTTTTTTTTCACTTTTCTTTTTTCATTTTGGTTTTGCTCACAGGTATAATAAGGCTTTACAAATGACCTCTCATCTCACATTTCTTCACAATGCCATTCCAGACAACAATCCCTATGGTTGGGAGAGGATTTGAAAAAGGGAATCCTTTCAGCTAGAGTTACTAGCCATTATACAGACTAGGAGCAGTTGAAAAGTGGATGAGAGAGAGAGAGAGAGAGAGAGAGAGAGAGAATGTTTGTGTTAATATTCTATAAGGGACACTTATGAAGATGGAGAAAAAAAGAAAAGCTCTGAATTATATGATTCAAAGCATCTTATTGCATCATATTGGTGAAGAGCTTTATAAAGAGAGACAAATTGACTTGGCTGTAAAAGACATTTACCTCTCCTATTCAAAGAATCCTTATTCCTACTACAACTTCATTACTGATTGATTTCCAGCTATTGACAGATTTTATTTAAGAATCAGAAACAACATCAGAAACAACAGATGTTTCATTAGGTTTAATTATAGCAGGATTCTTCTAACCTGCTTTACATTTTTCTGTCAAAATTGTGGCCTAATTTGTTTTGATGTGTTGTTAGTGTGTTGGAATGGTCACCTATTTTGAGTACTCTACAGTGTTTATAAACTCTTTTTTTGATTGGTCTAGATGTCTCTCCAATATATACTTTTGGGCAATCCTGACACGGAACTGCACATATGCATGCCTCAGAGTTAATCTCTTTCCGTGGTTTGGAAATCAAATCTTTGATTGTCTTGGATGTGCTTGTGGTGATATGTATGTCTGGGTTTCCTATGTTGTTGGCAAGTGTCATGGTTTGTGAATTGCTTTTATACAACTTATTAATTCGGGCCACTGTTTCTATGGCAACAAATAACAGCGCAATCAGAAATAAAGAGTAAGCCTTCGGTGAGAATCAAACTCCAATTGCGCTGTTATTTGTTGCCATATAAACAGTAGCCCGAATTAATAAGTTGTATAAAAGCAGCTATGGTTGGGATGAGAGTGAAAACTAGTCAAATTTAATAAAAAGTGATATGTTACAATGCTTCATCCAATAATAATAAAGATTGATTTAGAGTTTTCTTCATTCTGTAGATATTGGAGGCTGCTTATCCTAAGGCCTCTTAGGTAAAAACCTATGATGATGCCTGATTTTATTATATTGTTGTTGTGCGAGTAGTAATGGATTAGGTTGTTCTTGTTGTGGATTTGCGATATACACTTTATTGTAGGTTGGAGTTTATTCTATAATTGAAACAAAAGAATATATATAGAATCAGCTGTTATTTCTCAATGTAACACCATTGATCAATGACCAGGTTGCTTTAATATATGTCCACAATTAGCTAAACTCATTATCAAACAACATAAATTGCCAATACACAATATCAGCTCCAACACTATTCCTCACAAACCCCCAAACCATTAAAACACCAATTCTCTATTTTGACTTACACACACACCATCAACCTTTCAGATAACTTTAACACTACCCTTTTAACACATCCCAGATATATAGCACAATCAGCAAATTAACATACAATATTATAGACCTGCCATTTAATAAACTTCACTTGACCACAAACTTGCTTCCTTTGATCCTAAATCTCTCATTCATATACACTAATACAAAACTTGATACCACCGCTAGAGACATAGTACCCAGAAACATAGAATGACCCACTTGCAACAAAAATATAAATTCACTGTCCTACCCTCAAACACTTGAAGATTAACTGTCATCTGATACCAGCTGACCGACACATAGACTAAACCCTGCCTCCTTTTTTCCCTGAACACTTAAAAAAAGTCCTCCCAAATTTGTTAATAATCTCTGCCCACCAATTAGGTGGGCATGAATGCTATATAAACACACAAATATCTTGTATTCTCCATCACATCTTTCTTGAACGTTGAAATTTCATTTGCACAAAAATGGCCCTCTAATATATATATATAGATATATATATATATACAGGTCTTGTTAGTTACTCAAGAGAAACTGTCAGATGACCAATGTCTTTTAGCAGCATACCATGTTGGGGGTGATTAAAAAATTGGAAAACGGGGTGATAAGTCGCCTTTTGTTGGGCAGTGATCACTAAAAAAAGTCTGAATTTTCAACAAAAAAACAAGCGGACACAAACCAATGGCTCAATTTAGCATAACTCTACATTGTAAATTGAACCCCCACTAAACACCTATTAATTTTTCATAGACATAATAAGGAGTAAATGCTTAAATTTGCAGCCCTCTCACTCCATTAGTGCAGCCTGTATGACTGATACATAGATACATAGCCAGCCAATCAGACTGACTTGAAAACTGAAGAAACGGTTTCTAATATAATGGAGAGTAGCCCAAATATTACAAAGTTACCAAGGAAAATGATTGTTTTATAAAAGAGAATCCCTAAATAAATAAGAATTAGGTGAGAAGAAAAACATGAGAACATAAAGGAATGAGCAAAAACAAGAGTGGAATAAGAGAGAGAGGCTTTGTGAGCAGCTGCTTGCATCTGTTTATTGTTAGCAGCTTTTATATTTATTGGATTATAATGAAGGAGATTTAGACTTTTCCTATGTCAGCAATAAAACAAGATAAGAATGACTGGCAACAACACAGTATGCAGGAATATTCAAATGCATACTTTTGAAAAACAGTACCATCTGTATTATATATGATCTGATCTCTGTATGTTTGTTTGTATGTTAGTTACACAGCAAAAACAGTGCATTGTAGTGAGATTTTTGTTAGTGCAATACTGTTAAAATGCTCTAATTTGGAGAAGCAATTTCCAATCCAATTTGCAAATTAACCCATTAACTACAGTAGGTGGCAAAGAGTAATAGTTATTACAATTATTGCGATGAGTGAAATTTCAGTTATTCACAGTTAATGGGTTAATAATAATAGTGTCGGATCTGTGTTCACGCTGACTCCAATAATATATGTCATAATGATCCAATTTTTCAAGGGAAATTTGGTCCAGGTATTTCAAATATTGAATATAGAGTAGTTTCCCATATTTATTTATTTATTTGCAAATAATTATAATATAATAAATAGGAAGTAACTTGACTTCGAGCTTAATTGCCAACATTGCCTTTACATGAGTAATATTAGATATAGATATAAAATTAACCAAAAAAATTGATTCCAAATTAAAAAATGATTTTAATCTGTATTAAATTTATGTGTTCCTATGAAAAATTATATGATTTTCAAGAGAACAGGGTAGGGGAAATGTGGAAAAAAATATAAACTTTCTGGGTTAATTATGTCTGCAGTTATGATGTTAAAAACAAGCAAAATTTGCTGAAATATCGATTTTCATAATACTACCATTGTTTGTGGTATTTTTGTTTTGTTTTGTTTTTAGTTTTAGTCAGTATGAAAGTAAAAAAAATGTTAGCTTCTTTAGCGGTGATCGGTCAAATCAGTCCTTATGATACAATGCATTTTTGATGGTTAAGTCATCCTACTTTGCCGATTTAATTGTCTGAAGACACTGAATTAGTTGTTGTTCTGCACAGACACATTTATCATTGCCTGTTTTTTTTTCTTTCCTTTGTTTTACTGTATCTTTCTTCTTATAGAGAGGTTTTTTGGGGGTTTCTTTTTCAAATAAAACATTGAGTAACTATTGTTCAGGATGCACAAGAAAGAATTGATTATTTATTTTCCAATATAATCTGTGTAATCGCCAATTTCAGTCACTGTATTTACATACTTGTGAAAACTGCTATACCAAATGATCCATCAATGTACAGTTGAATTTTTCATCATTAATTATTGTGACCATTTTTTTCATGTATGATTTACTCAGACCTCTTTCCACTGATGTGTAATATATGATGTAGACATTTGCCCTTTCAGACAATATTCTCGAATCATTATAAATGTCATCATCCCCGAGATTGTTTTCATACTGTGAAAGATATCCTGGCCAATGCATATAAACAGTTTCACCCTCAACCTGCAGCTGTTTATTTTCTAAATTATTAATGTGTAATAATAGAAGTAAAAAAAATAGGCAAAGAAGTCTATATATCTATTGTACATAATTACCATTTGAATGGTTTGGCACTTCAATTGAATTGTGAGAAATAATTAGAAATGTACGAAAGTTAATGAAAAATGTAAAGAAAGGAAAAACATGGATTTCTTTCTGGTTTGTTTGTTTATAGTATAAACATTATACTATTCATGTTCAAATGTACCTCATTTTTAACCCCCGGGGTCCCCAATGGAGAGGGGGGTGCAAAAGATTTATGAATATTAGTTCACCTACTTCGTTTCTACTAACATTATACAATAACAAATCTCAGTAAATATTGGAGGGGGCCCCTCAAGGAGACACACCCCCCCACGCCCTCAAATCTCCAGCTACTCCCCTGTTGAAGTAATCAGATTATTACGTATTAATTTTCATTTAATTACTTTACAATATCACTCAAGACATTTTTAATGCAACACTGTATAAAATTCCTTTGACCAAGAACCACATAGTATAGCGTGAACAATGGATAATATCACCCAGACTTCAGAATTACAAATAAACTCTTCAGTAGAATGTGTGTGCAACAACTAAATTGGAATGGGAAAGAATAGCAATAGGGTAACAGCAATGATTCAAATATTTTCCTTTCAGGATTTAGATCCAATTGACCCGTGAAGCCTTTTAGGTGCAAATTAACCACATTAGTAAAATATCTTAGTGAAAGAGTGGGTATACTGCTCATAGATTTAGATGACCTTCTCTGATTTACAACCTTTACATTGTTTAATAGTGATCCTTTGCTCTTAATGATTTCCATAATAATGTCCTAATACTTTAAACATTACGGGTTATTACCAACAATGTTATAGGTTTTGATAAATAACTTTATAATGCGAATTGAATGTTGAATATTGGTATGTACTCAGCTTCATTTCTGGGCCATGGGCCAAGGAACAATTGATTAAGTTTTGGAGCAGATCCAGGAATCTTTCTTTGATTTTTAGTGACAATGGTGTTGGCAGAGGTATGCACTCTCTGACTGCTTTCTAGTTCAATATGGATTCTTCACAATTCTATAGATGCTTAGGTAGTTGCAGATTCTTGCATTTATTTCACACTTCTGGATAAATATATTAATATTAGCAAACAATTCTTGCATTTCAACCAAAACAGGATTATTTTTCAGAAACTACAGTTCTTTTTCTTTTAAACATTTACAAATTCCATGTTAAAATTTTATTTTAATTTCTGAATTCATTACACACATGTCTTCTCACATGTATATACACACACATATACAGAGAGAGAGAGGAAGAGGAAGAGAGATTTTATAGTATCTTTTTACACAGGCACACAATAGAGAGAGAGAATGGAGATAGACATGTGATTCTCAGAAATGATGTCTTGAAATGAATGTTGAGCAAAACTGGCAGTTTGATCCATATTTTACATACAAAAGCTCATAAACACAAGATTTTTGTTGTCTGTGATGAAAGCTGAATACACCTTTTATCTCGCACAAGTAGAGGGTTTTAATCCTACTGCAAATGAATGCATCTGGCTTCATGAAAACCTACATCTCCTGTGACATCAGAGACAGGCATTTCTTTTCAGAGATTATAATAGAGTCGTGGCATTTTATTGGGATTTTTATGCTTCCATTTACTTCTTTATTTGAAACTGTCCACCAAAACTGTCAAAATAAATTTCTTCAGTTTTTAAGTGATTCTGGCTGGCTATCTATCACAACATTTATTCCTTATTGTGTCTAGAAAAACGTTTTTTTTAAATAGGTTTTTAGTGAAGGGTTCAATTTATAATGTAAGATTATGTTAAATTGGTCTCCATTCAGATTTTTTTTAGTGATCACTGCCCAACAAAAGTAACTTATTCATTGATCACCCATTTTTCCAATGTTTCAATTGATCACCCCTAACACAGCATACTGCCAAAAGATGGTGGTCACATGACGGTTTCTATTGAGTGATGAACCAGACCTGTTAGAAACCATCAATCAAAACTGTCAACATAGGTTTCTTCAGTTTTTAACTCGGTCTGGCTGGCTATGTATGTATGTATGTATGTATCATATGTATAGGCTGCACCAATGGAGCTAGAGGGCTGAAAATTTAAGCATTTACTCCTTATTATGTCTAGAAAAAAACGGAAAGAAAAAGAGAGCACCTAAACAAAGATAACGCAATTTGAGATAAAGTCTTGAGGTCTGCCGAGGCGAAGCTGGAACTTTTCAGTCATTCAAGCAAGCAATATGAATGGCGGAAAAAGAACGAAAGTTGTTTGCCAAAGAACACCACCCCAACAGTGAAGCATGGAGGAGGTTCCATTATGCTATGGGGTTGCTTTAGTGCAAAAGGTGTTGGTCAACTTGTGCGGAATGAAGGAACCACGAAAAAAGAAAACTATCAGGATATTCTTAAGGATAATCTGAAAAGTTTGGCTCAAAATCTCTGCATTAGAAGAAATGTGATATTCCAACAAGACAATGATCCCAAACAGGAGTCAAAGCTGGTGACTGAATGGTTGGAAAAGGAAAAGATAAATGTTTTGCCTTGACCTTCGAAATCACTTGATCTAAATCCTATTGAAAATTTGTGGTGTGAATTAAAAATGAATGTTAGGAAAAGAAATTCTAAATACATATCAGAATTAGAGAAGTTTGGCAAAGAAGAATGGAGTAATATTTCCATCAAAACATGCCAAAAGTATTTGGGTAACTACCCTAAACGTTTGGCAAAAGTAATTGAACAAAAAGGATTCATAATAGATTACTGATGTTTAATTGTTTGTGGCATTTTGTTACCGTACGAATAATTTTTGTCTGTGTGTTTTTCAAATATAGGTTACATAACTCCTTCAATAATAAATGTATTTACTTCATATTTTGTGTGTATCATTGCCTATGTTGTATCTTAGTTGTGGTGTAATTCCAACATAGTAGAGCATGTATGAAGAAAGTTATTGGATGAAACATTCAGTTTTTCATATTGTACAAATACTTATTGCCCCCACTTTTATAAATGTTTAGAACTGTATTCCTTCTACCATTTTTTTTTAGATATAAACGAATTTGAGACTTCATGTCAATTATGATGATAACATTTATATGAGATTATTGGAATTCCTTTTATAAATACTCTTATTCTCATTCTTTGGTGGAAATTCACCATAATGCAAAGGAAACTGAATTTATATAAGTTTAGCTTTGAATCTTACAGAAACAATTTACACCCAACCGGGAGATTGACACAATATAATCTGGTATTTTTTTCCAAAATAGCATCATCATTTTTGGAATAAACTTGTTATCACTAATAGTGGAGCTGCTTAGCCCGATAACTGTGCATTTTGTGATAAAAGCATATAATTTGGTACAGTTATAGCTAAAGACATTACAAAAAGATTTGGATATTGAGTAGAGGTCGACCGATTAATCGGCCGGCCGATATTTGACATTTTGAGATAATCAGCATCAGCCAATTATTGAGCTCATGAGGCCAATAATGAGGCCGATTTTTTTTCTAATAGAAAAAAATACCTTTTAGTTTTAAATTAAAATTGGAAGGTTGAAAGATAGGAGAGCAAAAAAGCATGTAATTTTTCATGAATTCAGTGTTCTGACAAGGTTAAATAGGCTACATCGGCATGGTGAGATCAAAGGGTTAACTGAGTCAGAGGTGGGGTAGTAAAGTCCAGAGAGCCGACTGTACAACACAGAGTGAGGGGGTATCAAGGGAGGGCGGAGGCAGTCATGTTGGTTCTTAGTCTTCTTTCTTTCCTACGATAGAAAGGGAAAGAAAGAAAGGGAAGATAGGCTTAGGCTTCTTTAGCTGTCAGCTGGTTGTGTGGATAAGAAAATACAAGGGGAATAAAATAAATTGAATTAGACTATACAATGTTTATAACTAATGTATACACTTCATAACTTTTTCATTTTCCAAACAGAGACAATGTACATTTTTTTATTTTGAAATATTTTTCTGTGTTCAAGTGAATAATAGATTGTGTTAAATAAATGTTTATTGGAACCAAAAACAAAGAAAAGAGCTGCAGCTGGGTGCTACTGTGTGCACTAAACTAACATTGTTTATTTCATTTAATATTTATTTATTTATATATAATGTAAGTGTCACGGCACGTATGCTTTCATGCCCACACACCTGTTGTGGTAGATCGAGTGGTAAGGTCAAACAGCAAAACGCCCGAGACGGGAATGAGGAATTAACCGTGGGAAAAATAATGCAAACTGCAGAAGGGATATGGCACAGAAAAACAATTGAAGCAAAAAACAACACATGTAAACAAAAGAAAACATATAGGAAAATCTCGTTTCCTCGAGATTTAAAAAATTGGCAAATGGAAGACAAAGAAAAAGATTTATGAAAATCTTGTTTCCACGAGAATGGAATTTGGCGCGAAGGAGGAAACAAGGGAGACAACAGTAGTAGCGCTCCGGGCATGTGGAGGAGCACAGAGAGACGAAAGCCTGCTGCTCGCAGCCCAGCAGAGAAGGCGTTGAGAAAAAAACGGTTAGTGTTTTGACTCGACTATCGGTAGACTCACTTCGGTCCTTAATAATATTATGCCATCGTGAATTTTCAGATCAATTTTCTTATCAGTGATGGATATAATATGATATTGAGGACATAATTAGTTGAATTTTTTACCATACATGGTTCTTGGGATTTGCAATTTGGATAATACATGCAAGTCTTCAAAAAGATGGCAGCCATTGCTGGTATGAAAATTGTAATTGCAATAAAGTTGCATAGACTGATATGGATGATCTTGTGTCAAATGATACATTTTTTATGATGCAGAATTCGAATTTGGAATGTTAAAATTGCCAAAAAGCTTCCTCCTATCTCACAATTCAAGACTCCAAATAAGTGATAACAATAACTGCCCAAAGCTAGGGTCTATCACGGGAAAGTTTATTCTGCACTTCCCTTCACAGTAATAGAGGGATGTGTAGTTTAAGGCAGCTTTTTTGCCCTTGCACTGCCTAACACAACCCTTCTTACATTTGCAGGAAACAAGTTCATAGCTGGACTTTAGAAAGGTTTATAGTACCCCTCAGATGTCTTTGACTAGCCCCATTTACACAGTGAATGTAGTTCTGTTGTGGACACTAGCATCTGACCTCACACATGACCTCCTTGGTATACTGCTCTCTAGGGCAGCCTTTGTTGGAGGAATTGACTGTACATTGTGCCTCTTCACAAAAAGCTTCCTTCTTGCCTTGTCTATTTCTGTGCATGTGTTGGTCCAGGCATAGATCAGGATAATAAACCTTTCGATCATAGCCATTACCCCCTGTGGTATGTCATCCAGGGCAGAAGATTGTTTCAACAGGGTATGTGTAAGCTCTGGCTAGACAGTCCATACATCCCTCACCATCTTTTTTCCAAAGCTGTGCATGTGCCTTCTCAGGGACTAGCCTTGCAGCAATTTCATGAACTGCTAGGTATCGAAAACTCTTTCCAGTTCCAAATGCCAACCATGCCATCTTCTGGTGGTATACCCTGGGCCACTGCAACAGCCAGCACCACAACATCAGTATCAACAGTTTGAATCATGATTTTCTGATGGCCATTTCTTGCTGCTTAGGCCACATGCGACTATGGGCTTCCTCGTGCGTACATGGAGCATTTGAAGACAGATCTGGAAGTGGTGGCTTGCTGAGAGTTCCACATCATCTGTGACAACAAGCTGTTTATCCTCCTTCACAAAGCATCTGAGAGTAAGTTGACCAATTCAGTCTTATTGTTGTCAACTCTGAGAAAGACCCAGATGTGAGAATTATTCCCTAGACTGTTAGTCGTTTCAAAGTCGGCAAGCATTGAAAATTAGCATATGTGGGTTAAAGCCAGACATTGTGACAGGTAATGAAAATCAGATACTTTAAAATAATATGGGAAGTGAAAGGAACCACCACTAACCATACCAAAGGTCGGTCTTCATCCAAAGTAGGTGATACTATGTATGTGAGGGTATTGGAAGGGAGTCCTCTACTATAAGCTCCTTCCAGAAAACCAAACGATTTTGAACAAGTACTGCTCCAAAATAGACCAACTGAAAGCAGCAATCAACAAAAAGTATCCAAAATTAAGAGAAGGGGTATAATATACCATCAGGATAATTCTAGATTGTATGTTTCTTTAGTGATCAGGCAAAATTGTTACAGCTTGGCTGGGAAGTTTTCACTTATCCACTGTATTCATCAGATATTGCACCTTTGGATTACCATTTATTCCAGTCTTTACAGAATTATTGTAATGAAAAATATTTCAATTCTCTGGAAGACTGCTAGAGCAGTTCCTTGCTGAGAAAGATAAGTTCTGGGAGGATGAAATTATAAAGTTGCCCAAAACATGGTAGAAGATAGTGGAACAAAACAGTAAATATGTTCCTAGCTTTAATCTCAACTTCTCAATACTGAAGGGAATTTTTATTTTGAAGGTATTGTATTTTTTCTCTCAGGGTTTGCAGACCCACAAGTTGTGTGTGCCTCTTTTGTTTACCCTCCTAAAAGAAGCCAGTTATGGCTGTCTTTGAGGACGAACATCAGCTCAGTAGCTACTGCTCCTTATCTTCTGCTGACGATGATATTTGTTTTCTTATCCAGAAACTGAAGGTAGCTCGCAGTACTATCATGACAACTCCATCAACCCTACGACCAGGAAAGGTAAGCCAACTAAGTATTGACTCTAGCACATATTTACATATGACTCTCAAAATAATCAGTCTAATTCCATTGTTATTTTGTGATATTGCCATAACAAGTCATGCAGAAAAGAACCTTTTTTCTGTTAGTTTAGGGATCAGGATACCTCACATATTTTTTTAAATGCATACAAACATCTGAGCATGAGATGATTTAATTTTATTATTATTTATTGTATCTGTTCCTCAGCCATCTTGCCTATTTCTTGATTTGGTTACATAAGGCAAGTTTTTTCCATTTTTTTGTTTTCTGCAGTTGTTCATAAAACCTTTAAAATTAATTTTGAGGTCCTAAATATTTCACAATTGCACTAATGATTGGTTTGGTTTTGAATGTTACTGTATTGAACATTAATACAAATTATTTTTCTACATACTTTGTCTTTTCCAACATTATAATATATGAATGTTAAATATCCAGAAATATGAAAGTTAGCATTGGCAGGAACATTTTAAATTCTATTTATCTATTTCTAATTTTATCAGTAAATTTTATTATGACTTTTTTCTTTTGTGCAAAATTATGTTAGAATCAGAATGACTGTTATGAACGAGAATATTTTAAAATTAATGTTAGGATTCCATAAGATGGATTACCTTAATGCTCACTGTTAACTTTAAATCTGATTTTTGTTGTTATTTAATAACTATTTTCTATGATATCACAATTCTTTAGAATGTTATAAAAGTTATAGAAAGGTATTTATGCTATATGGTAACTTTGAACATTTATTATCTGTTAAAATGTTTAGCTTTGTTTTTCTGTAAAGAAACCACTTATTAGATAGATATATGATCTTACACTTTATATTATGGAAAATGTACAGGTTGTTGTTGAGTCAACAGCATCTTTTTCTATTATTAATTTACCAAGCAGCACTGTGATATCATACATTATGTAGGTGTGTAGAGAAATGTGTAAATGTTTATGTAGGTGTGCATACATCTGTACTACACACTCTGTAGGTAGGTATGTGGTACATGTATATACATGTAACACTCTTTAAAGATTACCAGTAAGAGTTGTGGGCCTTGTTCACAGTTATACATGTTCATATAAAGTATTTGTAATTGTTGGATTGTGCAGGGTGCTCCATAAAGATTTACTCATCATTTAATTATATCTTATTAACATAGGTTTTCACCTGGGAGTTTGAAATTTTGCACAAAGCATTTCAAACATCTGTTATTTCTATCTTTACAGTTTTATTAGTATATTCTAAACAAGTATTGAGCATGGAAGAGTGATGAAAGAGCTGAATTTCTGTTTAAAGACCATTCACAGGATCATGAAACTCTTTACTGAGACTGGCACAACTTTAAGCAAGCCAATCTCCAACAGAAATTACTCAGTCTGCAGCAGAAGGGTCATCGAGGCTGTGGAGAAATGAGTGAGAAGAAATCCCCACAGGAGTATGAGGAAAACTACAAAAGAGCTGAGATTGTTGGAAAAGTCATTAAGAAGGATTGTGAAGGAGGATTTAGGGCTGAAGGCATATAACATTTTTTCTTCATTTGCTCATATATGTATAAAAGTATACATACTCTATATAAAATTATACATACTCTTTCCTTCCAACTGTTTAATAAAGCTATGACTGTAAGAATATAAGTTCAGTCCATAACTCTACCCAAAAGTTGGTCAAAGCTCTGAGCATCTAGAGACTATTTTTCTGCATGCTGAAATCCTCATTACCTTGACTGAAAAACAATGGATTTGTATTATTAGGTTTTGTATTACATCTCTCTATTTGTTGATCATTTTGTCAAGTTCTTTTTAGATGGAATTTCTTTGTTTGTTGTCAAATTCCAAGACAAAGTCAGAGTTGACATTATTTTCTTATGTAACAAGAACAAGAATAATGCTCACAGAAAATAGGGGAATAAACTGACATATAAAATTAGCATTTCACTACCAAGATTTGAACTCGTGATCAGGTGATTTCTAGCCTGGTGTGTTACCACCTGTGCTAAACTGACAAGTCTTACATACAACCAAAATTTATAGTAGAATTACTCAAGGAAGTAGAAGTAAGAGCAGAGTTTGACTCTGGAGCAACCAGGCTTGTCTTCTTTGTCCTCTCTTTTTCTCATAGGAAACACTTGCTTGACCTTCCTCTCCTCTTTATTTTGTGTTTTTGCTTTTTAGAAACCATCAACCAAAATTGTCAACATTAACATAGGTTTCTTCAGTTTTTAACTTGGTCTGGCTGGCTATTTATGTATGTATATTGCATGTACAGGCCACACTAATGGAGCTAGTGGGCTGAAAATTTATACATTTACTCCTTATTATGTTTAGAAAAATTAAAAAAACCAGAAGAGCCAGATCCACTTTTGCCTTTACCTGAAGAAATGATAATTCAAACAACAACCGACGGGAAAGTTGTTTGGGAGAATCTGTTGCCTCCCAGATCATGTTTAGAAGAAAAATCCTCCATCCCCCAAGAAATCCTAAAGAAGCCAGGTAAAAATTTGACAATTTGTAATATTGCTATAGATATGAAGTTTTCATTGCTTTTACGTTTTCTCTATTCAACATACAGAGTTAAAGGTTACCCACCATATTGACTAAGCAGAAAAAATGCAACAAAATGCAATTTTAGATATACCTCAAACCAAAAGTTTAAAGTTCTCTCTAGATTGAAGGTATATTTTTAGAAAATACTGAAAAGGTATGTATAGGGATTTTTTTCTTACAGAACATTTTCTGAAAGGAAAAAAAAAGGTTGACAAATACAAATGATCTGATAAGATGTAATTCTATAAGCTAATCTCCAATATTGTTAACAGTTTTTTGGCTTAAAAGACAACTACAAAAAACAAAAAGTAAAAAAAAAATGAAAGTGGTATCAGTTTTTTTGTTGCATTTTACATTGTTTTCTCTCTTGATGCTCTCTCTGTTGTATAAGCTGTATTTTTAACTGCGACGAAAGTAGACAGTTCTCTGAATGCCAAAAGGTTTTTCGTTCAGACCAAATTTGAATTGGTTCATAGCATTCATAAGAAAGGAAGGATAGAGAGAGTGGGCAAAGAAAGATGATTTTTTTTTATTTTTTTTACCTCGCACTACGTCATATTCCTTTTTTTTTTAGATCAATTCTCGAGATGAAAAAATAGAAAGTACAAGAAAGAAAGAAAATAGAAAGCAGACTATACAGTGTTTATTACTAATGTATACACTTCATATATATATGTATTTGTAACTTTTTCATTTCCAAATGAAGTATATGGCAATTCGGACAATATTTTTTGTTTTATTTTTTATGCAACTGTTATGTCTTTACTTTCATGGTTTCTTAGTTTGTGTTTAGCTGCATTGGTTAAAAACGTGTGTGGGTTTTTGATGTATTTAGCTGTGTAAGAAAAGAAGAGAGAAACAAAGACACATTTGATTGTTATGCTGGATCACTGAAAAGGGCCGTTCTTAGCTCCCAGTGGCAAGCCCTCACTTCTGGTATCAGAAACAAGGTTTCCTCTGGTAGCTTCCGCTTCAGCTTGGCTCACTGCAGGTTGCTTAGTTTAATTACATTAAAACATACAGATAAAACATACAGACGAACCGATACATAAATACATAAACATTTAACCCTTTAATGGGGATTAACTTGGAAAATCAATTGGAAACAAATAGTTTTATTACAGAAACAAATGCTGTCAAAAATTGTATAAACAACGTTGCAGGTTTTGAACAGAGTCTGTTTTTTTCTTGTTGTTACATCTGTGTCAGTTTTTTTTAATTTTCTATTTTTTTCTTCCTTTTTGCCTACTATAGCAGTGTAAATCAATTTAAATTTCCTTTAAAACATTATATTTTTGTTCTATATTTAATTCTTTTTAACTATTCATCTTAGGAAATGACAAAGAAAGCCTCTATCCTAATTGCCATATATCTAAGATGGATTCCTTCTTTAAAAATAAAATAAAAGGTTCCTTTTATTATGTTGAAACTTCATCTTTTTTTATGTTCCCCATCTTGAAGATCAAAGAATTACAAAGTAAGCGAGTTTGAGTCTCACCTAGAGCTTATTCTTAATTTCTGATCCTCATTGTTTATTAATGGTCGTAGAATGAAGGTCAGAGTAGTTGCGATGAAAAGCAACTGAGAATAAGATGAAGGAAATACTAGTAAAGAATTAATATAAATGACTAACAAATCGAAAATTATTCCTGGTATTAAGTTATAATATATCAAATGATATCTGCAATGTAAAATTGTTCTTGCATGTTTGTTATCATAGGTGGAGGTAGCAAGTCCTTCTGCAACCCTATCAAAGTAGCACATCCTCCTGTAACTCATTCAGGGTTTGAATCTACATAAGACAAGGTTTTAAATTTCACAGAACACACTACACATCCCTCTGATAGATTGACTCTATATAATCTTCTACTGCAACCTTGCTTAATTCTAATAAACAGAAAAAGAATGGAAAAGATGAATTTATAGTAAAAGAGTTTGAATTTTGACTCTCTTTCAAGCACTTCTATCATCATTCACTATCTAACATTACTAAAGTGCTGAACATTGTGACGTGTGTATGGAAACATTAGAGGGGAAAAGTCCAACCATATCATACAAAATGAAGAACATGGATCTTTTAAAATACATTCACCCTTCAGGATACAAATAATCTTTTTCTTTTGCTCTACTAATCCTCTAGTCTAAATGGTGCTTCAGTTTATCCAATTGTGAACTGTAATTAAATAAAATCATTTATTTCACTAACCATAATTATACAGATGAAAATATTATCAAGAAAAAAATGAATTAATAAAATTGTATCAAGACAATGATAACCTGAATAAAGAAAATTAGCCACAGTAAATGCATGACATTTTATGTGGACATCACACAAGGATTGTTATCTCACTAGCATTTACAGAATAGAACCAAGAAAAGCAACTCCCATTTTCACCTTAATACCTTCTCTTTATTTCTCTTACAGGAACTTTAACACCGAAAGCCCACAAAACCCCAGAAAAAGAAGAAAAAATGGGTAACCTTCCTTTTTCAAGCTTCATTTTACTTATATATAATTATTTCTTTAATCTACTTACAAATGTCCATTTTTAGTAATTTATTTATAATAACCCACCTCTCTCTATATTTTTCTCCCTTTATATAAGTGATATTCAGTACTCCTTACTCTTTCTAGAAATAAGAATATGCATTAATGATTCTATGGTGATTTAAATAAAAAGAGACTTAGAATGATTCAAATTATTATCAACAAGCTACACTGAAATATCTTGCTGATTTAAGCCACTTGTGACTCCACTATGTCAGGTTGTTTGCAATAAACCTGGTCAATGTACATTACATTAAACTAGGCTACACTATGGAATAATAATAAGGTGATGATAAGTGGTGGCTGTGGCAATTATGTATACTCTTTAAATATATACTTTTATTTGTAACGTTAGACATTGTAAGAATATTTACTGTTTTCAGTAGTTAACTGCACTCCTTAAGTTTATCAATTTATGAAAACATTGCTCTTCAGTGATTATTATATTCCTAAAAATAAAAATATAGCTCAATGATTACAACATAGAAATAAAGGCTGATAGGCCTTAAAAATAATCCTATGCTTTTTTTCTTAGTCTGCCAAAATTTATCAACAAGAGAATAAATATCTACTTTAATCACTTGGTAGAGCAGTGAACTGACTACTGAGAGGTTTGAGCAAATTGAAAACTTTGATTTTATTTATGATGAAGAACCTTTTTCATTGCTGTCACTATTGTCTTTGGGAAATCCATTTAAGCCATTTTGTATTAATAATCATTCCTTCACTGGCAGTATTGTTCTTCTACCACTTTAAGAATATTGGTTTGAGAATTTGGTCATTCACAATCTTATCTCTCTTTTACTGCTAGGATTTTCTGGTTATGTCTTCTCTGACTCAGTTGTAATGCCTTAAAACTGTTTTGTGTGCTTATGTATTGCTTTGAACAATATTATCTTCAAGATACAGAATTATTACATTAACCCTTTATGGGGCAAGTGACTATATATGATCACCTGAGGACCCATCAGCCACATGCAAATATTGTAGCTACAAAGACAACATAATCCGCACCAATGTGGTCTGCAAGTTTTGCAAAGTACACTTGTGCTTGAACCTGGAGGTATTATTTTTTTTTTGTCAATATTCATTTTTTGTATCTATTTATTTCATCGAATTGTATTCTTTAATTCTATGTTTTATTTAATTTTCTACTTTAATTTTTAATTTTTTTATATTTTCCATTTTTAGTCACTTTTTGGGTGAGCCACCATATATGATCACTTCATCAGAGGGGGTTTTGCCCCCATAAACAAAAACGTTTCAGAAAACTTGCAACTGAAGATATCTTGTAATTAGGTCTAATTTAACATACAAAAAGGTTGTTTGGATATCTAAAATAGTTTTAGGGGTGCCCTATAAAGGGTTAGACATTGACAATCTCTTCTATTAATATAACATTTCTAACTGTATTCAAGTACTTAATTATACATTTATATTATTATTGTACTGTTTATAAAACGTATAGGAAAGTTAATTTTTGGTGCATTACATTTTAACTGACTATTATGTTTTTATATTGAGTAATGAAACACAGTATTTCTTATGATTTAGTTATTTCAATTACATACATATGTAGGTACTTCAATAATTCTGTAGCCTAATGATGAAAAGGGCATTTTATTTTACACAACAAATATTTATTTTTCAACATACTCCCCTTCTTTGTCAAAGCACTTAATTCAGTGGTGACTATTAATCACATAGATTGAACATTACACAATCAAAATTTCAGATTAAAATTCAGCTAATAACTATGTATCAGACTTATTGATCCACTTTTGTACAGGCATAGAATACAAATATACAAGTTCACTAGTAAAGTTTCCATTCTCTCACTTGTACTGGCCTGAGTAATAACAAAATAAACCAATAATCAGCTACATTTTGCACCTTTAATTATCAAGCTAGTGTAACTAAGATAATAAAAGTGCCATCTTTAGCTGAAGCCAGACACACATAGTTTGAGATAAAGTGAAATTTCAAAAGAACCAGGTGTCCGGGAGTAAGAGTTGGGATGGGGTGTACCCCAGGCGCCACCGCGCACACCTCATGATAGGGAATCGATCTTCACAGACAGACAGAGTCGTTTTTCGCCCGGCCTTGTCCCCACTAATGAGAATATAAGTGGGATCAGAGGTCTCCTGGGACCTCCCTGGTGAATTTATGGACATTTTTCCTCTGTAGAAAGGCGATCCCAAATTTGATCGCGCCGAAGCCGGGGTCAGAATAACTTGACCTTGTGACTCCAGGATTAATCCGAAACACGTGTTCAGCGCACACACACATTTCTTGGCCCATATTAAGGCACTGTCAGACTCGCAAAATCACTGAGAGCGCTGGGAGCGCACGGTCTCTCCTTATCCAATCACGACACCAGAGTCCTAAGACCATCTACACCGGCAAAAGGCGAATTACATTTTCACGTTGTACTGTACGTAAAGTTAACACGTTATACTGAACGCAGAGTTGTACTGTATGTAAAGTTAACACGTTGTACTGTACATAAATTTAACACATTGTACTGTACATAAAGTTAACACGTTGTAATAAAGATTGTCATGTACACCTGTAAGAAACGTTAAACCTTTTCCTTCGTCACGAGTACGAGCCGGGCTGTAGTTACACCATCTATGTATGAAATGAGCTAAAGCAGCTGGTTAAACTGGAAAAAGATCATTGAAATCATTGTATTATAGGAAATATTTCAAGTGTTATACAATCATTTTAAAAAGTTGTTATTTTCCTAATTTTAATTCACTTTTAAGACATTTTATTCTGTTTATCAATTACACTAGCCTTAATGATGAAAACAATGTGTTATCAAGCGCAATATTTTCTAAATATAAAAGTGTAAGAAATAGCACTGGGAACTGACCATTTCTTCTTAGTGCAGTTTGATATTACCCCTTGGCTAGGTGAAATACATGTTAGTTTTTTTTTTATTTAGCTAGAATGTTTCTGCTCTGGTCCTCCAAACCTTATCTGACAGTGTAGTAAGCTATAAAAAGTGTGATTAAAAATTTCTAATGAATACCTATGCATGAGCTGGAGAACTGCTCTTGAAATAACTACAGCAATACCATGAATCATACGGTTTTATTAGTTCAGCTTTTGATGTAGTATGTACGATTATGGTATTGATGTACAAATTAATGTAACTAACTATATGCTGCAAAAAAAACATTTAATTATAATGAACATTGTGGAAAATTTTGGAACAAATTAACCACACTATTCAAAGTATACCTGTATTTCCATAATTCATATTAAATGAAAACTTATTTAAAACATAGAGGATGAAAAAAACATAGTTGTCATTAACTAATATTTGATTAATAAACAAGAAAGGGTTGCTGATTTGTTTTATATTTTGATTATTTAAATCTCTCGAGAACAAAATTAGATAGATGTTGATTACTTACAAGTATATTTTTCATAGTTACTTTTATTATTTATGGTTTAAAAATGTCTGATGGACAATGATTAAGATTGTATTTATTGTGATAAGATGTTATCTGCCTGTTATAAAAAAGTCTTTGGCTTGGTGATAATTCTAGGATGATATATAAATATGATTAATTTTTTATTGTAATTATAATGTTATGGAAAATGCTTAAACAATCAAGTTTATGCAAATGAAAACATTTATAAAATTTGAATGAAATATAATTGATATTAAATTAATCAAACTTGAATCAGTAGCAGCATCAGAGAAATGTTTTCTGAGCTAACTCAGTAACATGCCATTGTTATCTATACATACAT
>VCCN01005986.1:1837983-1851443 GCA_006491835.1 Architeuthis dux | reverse complement strand
AATCCGACAGAATGGTAGAAGTAATTTGACAATGTGGAAATAGATTGAGAAAAGTGTGTTATATTTCAAACATATGTATTATCATTAGGATAAGCTTTGATGCATTTTGCTGAGTTTTATTCAGCATCTTCAGAAGCTCTTTTACAGTGCAGAATACTCCAGTATGTGCAGTTCACTCACATGTTTGTGTGAAATATATACTGAACTGGGAAAAAACAGAGAGTGTGTTGTTGGTAGGAGAAAGGGGGAGGGGCAGTGATGAGCCCAGGATGTTGGTCAGAAGAGGTTTTCCCAGTTCAGTATATATTTCACAGAAATAGAAAATAGATTTTTGGAACCGTGGACAGTCTACTGGAATGTCTGCATCTCAATTACAATCAGCAAACTAAGATATTTTCCTTTTATGGTTGATACAATATTTTTTAACTTTTTAGATTATAACTATTGTAAATACATACTTTTTATACCTTTTTATTTTTTTGAAAATTGATCTTTATCAATTTTCCAAACAAAAATACTTGTATTTTTTATTACTTTTGTAACATATTCAAATTAAGACTACAGGTGAATAAACTACCAGAAATCTACTCTAATAATGAACAGTGTGATTTTCTTCGTTCGCCGGTCGTAACACTGGACTCTTCCACTGGTTGGGGGATTAGAGTTTTGCTGAAAAAATACTTCCTGCTCACTGTTTCAAACTATGATCTATTCCCTGTAAATGAATTCAGTATTTTCTTCTATAAAAAAAAAAACATCTCAATCAAAAAGTAGATCATATGAAGAAAAAAAACAGATCAGGATAGACGTCAATGATCAGCAAGCTAATCTTGCTGGCCATATTTAGTGAGTTCAATCTTCATTGGATCTCCCAGTATAGGTGGTCTGATACCATTTCATGTTAACTTACTATACTTGTATAATGAACAGTGTGATTGTTGTGGTTTGATTTCCTTAATACTTGACTCTCTCATTCAGGAGTTAAAACTTAGCTGATAAAAGTACCTCCTTCCCATGTATTGAAACTATGGACTCTTAAACTGAAACAAATTTTCTATTATTTTTCCTTAGAAAATAGTTTCATAGAAATTCAAATATATCTGTGAAATTTTTCATGGATATTAACTAGTTTATCATAAAATACACAGAATCATATTTAACACAAAGTGTGTGTGTGTGTGAGTGAGTGTGTGCGTGCTTACATGCATGTCATGTCTCCACAATTAAAATTTATTGTCCAATTCTTTTTTTCTGCAGTTGAGTTTGTGGTGGTTGCCAAAGATGTAACAAATCCTCCATTTTTGAATCAAAGGCTTCAAACAGCTTTTTTAAGGATAAAGATTAAAAAAAACAAAAGGTTGGTAATGATTTTCGATTCACAACATATTTTTTCTTCCTCTTTATAATAAAAGTAATCACTTAATTCCTATCATGCACCTATAAATATAAACAGGCTGGCAACCATGAAGACATGCAGTCTAATCATCAGGCAATGGTTCAGTTACTTGGAAGGTACAAATTGGCAATTCAGAAAATAGAATTGGAAAACTGAATGTAAATGTTGATCATGACTTGTAATCATGGGCGTCCGCTGCCAGTTTTCCTGGTGGGGGCAAAGGGTATATTCACAATATATCGTAGTGGCAACCCTATCACACAATAAACATTCCACCTGACATTTGTGGTGTAAGCAAGTACGACCCACTGATGTCAGATGGTGCAATTGACCGTTGTAGAGGTATGACCTCACCCCAGAGTGACACGATGGAACAGCACCAGTGAATAATAATTCAATTCTTTTTTATATGGGAACATTAAGTTAGGGTTACATAAAACAATTGTACTGTACCATTATCATTTATTGACTATAAGGTTCCAACTTTCAAACCCCCTCACCCTAGTTGATGCCCATACTTGTAATATCACTTTCATACTGATCTTCGGGAAGGCATGTCTTGTCATTGGCTCACCATAATGATAGGCAAAGGAAAGTTAATGACTGCAATGCTGCAGTAAATCTTCCTATCATACAAGCTACACACAAGCTCCAATCTTCAAAACTGAGAACTAAAATCATGCTTTAAAACAAGTAACTATGCAGCTGATATAAAACATCTAATATTTTTTAATATGTGACCCTGCACGTCAAGTACCATTTAGATTGTAGATGAGACTGCACACGATAAGCTTCATTTTGGTAGTTACCCCATCTTGATAGCTAATGTAGTTTCAGATAATGGGAAATTTTCTAACCAAAGTTTTGAGAAAATTGATGTTGAATGTATACTGGTATATACTATTTCTAGTGATATGGTCTCAGAAAAACTTATTAAAACATGTTTTGGATTATTAAACATTCATATTTTCAATGGGAATGGTTAGATATGGTATTTATGAAGCCATTTTTGATAAAATCCAAAAATCGCCAAAAATGATCTGCACTGACTATTTTCAGCTCTAGCTTGAAACCGGGTGTGTGACTTAATACCTGATTCAACATGCGGGGTCACATATGGTAAAATTATGTTTTGTTTTCTTAGATGAAGCAATGTCAATTATTATTAATTTTTTAAATACTATTTTTTTCATCTTAATTTCAGTTGCTTTTAAAAAAGATGGCAATGTATCAGGTGGTCAGAGAAGATAAGGAGTAGCTATATGGTTAGATTTGCTGGTGGGTTACTTTGGCCTAATCAGTAAAGCAGCTGTCACAATAAGACAGACTTCCCAAAGAAAAGAGAAGCAAGGCCTATAGAATGATAGCCTGAGATTTGCGATAAAAACCAACTGAAATTCAAAAGATTAATAATAATTGACATATGAATAAATTTATCTATCTTTATGTCAACTTTGGTGTTTTCTTCACTATATATTTCTCAATACGAAAACAACTTTCCAAATGCTATTTCTCAATAATTTTCAATTGCCAGAACTATTGTTTGACAATAAAATGTCTTCTAATTTATATTTTGATCTGCTAATATTGTACATGTTTGTTTATAAGTGGTCTAGAATTTTTGTTTTTATTGATTTTTAATAACTTTCATTTTGTTTTGAAGAAAATGAAGAAAAATAGAAACCATAATCTGTGGGAAAAGGAACATTTCAAGAGCCAATGAAAGTTCAAAAAAAGATTAAGAGACAATTATTTCCTGTGATACATAAAGAATTCACTTGTTTGCTAATTTGATTTCAAAACACTTCTGCCTTTGTTGATTTATTCATAAGATACAGGTAGTAACTTTTTCTTAATGATTTTATACTAACTGTTTATTATTTTTACTAACCTGTTTTTAAGACAGTTGCTTAAACTGTAAATTTACATTTTTCTAATTAATTTGCTATAATTTTGAGATGTGATACTATTACAACTCAATGATTGTAGCAGTAGGGAATATCTGATACACAAATTGAGAATTAAAATGTCATCCTTGATACATTTATTTTAAAAAACATGAGCTGATTTGTTCTCTTACTATTTTAATTAGCATACTATACATACAGTGTGGTGAAACAAGTATTTGGACACTTACAAAATATTCATTTAATATACTTCTGATGCTCACATTTACTTTAAATTCACACAGGTGATGTATTTTGATATAAAATTAAGAATTACTAAGAAAGAAATACATATTTCCAAATATACGATGCAGAATAAAATACAAACAAAAGTAACGGTGGAAAAAAGTATTTGGACGCTATTCAAAATTCATCATAACAATGTTATTTAAGAAGGAATGCAGGTCTAGACCTTTCTGTGCCAGCATAGAAACTTTTGGAATGTTCCAGCAAAGGTATGATTTCATCACAGTTATCATTCACTATTTTTACCTTCTTGAAACAAGGCAGTCATGGTTAAAGTAAAGAAGCTCATAACCGAGCTCATAACCAAGCTTACAACCGAACAGAAAATGTTGTAATTAAGCAACATAATGAAGGTTTGAGCTACAGGGCCATTGCCAAGATGTTAAATATCCCTATCAGTACCATTGGATCGATTATTATGAAGTGGAAGAAGTTTGGCACCACCAAAAACCTCCCTTGAACTAGTGCTCCATGGAAAATTTCTCCTCAAGCAACTCAAAAAATGCTAAGAACAATCAAAGGCAATCCAATGCTAACCTGAAAGGAGATTAAAGATGATTTGAGAGCAGCTGGTACATCAGTTACTAAAAAAACTATTAGTAAGGAACTACACAGGAATGGCTTAAAATCCTGTATGCCAAAAAAACATCTTTGTTGAAAAGAAGGCACAGGGATTCTCGGATGAAGTTCGCTCGTGACTATTTAGATATTTATATAGCCTAATTATTTTTGGAAGAACATTCTCTGGTCAGACGAATCAAAAATTGAAAATTGAAAATATATATTTCTTTTCTTAGTAATTCTTAATTTTATATCAAAATACATCACCCGTGTGAATTTAAAGTAAATGTGAGCATCAGAAGTATATTAAATGAATATTTTGTAAGTGTCCAAACACTTGTTTTGCCTCACTGTATGTACATGCTAACTCAGTCTCAGTCAGGATAAACTAACTTAAACTCTTTTATTAGTGGCACCAGGAATACAAAAGGAAAGTATCTACAAATAATTTAGTAATATCAATTGAAGTATTTTGGTAACTATGACAGAAGTGAGAATATTGATTAAATATATTCCTGGATATTTTTTTCTGTTGTTAAAACTATTTTTTCAATTTGTAGTTATTTATAACTCTTTGTTATAGCAGGTTTTTACAAGGGGAAAAATACACTGGTTACAACCAACTTTATATAAAATATATATATAAAAGAATTAACCATTCCATGACTAAATTTCAAATAAACAACTTTACCATTGATCTTTCTAGCAGAAAGAACTAGTATCTTTCAAAGCAGTTGTTGCAAGCTGCATCCCATATATCAAATTAGTATACTGCTATGCTATTGCATAACTTGTCTATTTCAATTTCATGCGTGTGAGAGATTGGGTATTGTTAGAGGGTTGATACAACATTGGTTAGGTAACAATGACATATTGAATTTGAACTAGTGAGCTCACATTTCAGGGAGAGCTGCAAAGTTAATGCTGTCCATAGATTTTTCGTTTTTGCTCATTGATTGTAAAACTAATACCAAACATGGTGAGTGCTGTGGTGTAAAGATTTCTTTTTATTCAGCCAAGAATACAATCATTGAAAAATAAACTAAACTCTACAAACAAGAATAAAGTTTTTAAGGAGGTATTCATTGGAATGTATTGTAGAAAAAAATGGTCTTTTGCTTAGAAAGCAATAGGAAAAATGTCTTCTCTTTGGGGGGCAAATGAAAATGGTCTCTGCTTCTACATTCTTGGTCTTAACTTTCAAACATCTGAGAGAGTTTTTCACTATCTCTTCCACTTCTGATCTAATTCTTATTTAGATCATAAAAACCATCCCATCATTTATTTTCCTTATTGGAGTCTGTCAAGCTCCAGTGGGTAGAATCCACAGCTTGCTGCCACTGACACATAGGAATGCAATTTTATAGTTAACATTTGATGTCAAGGCAACTCTGCCTTTGTGATTTAAAGTTAACATTTGTTTATCCTTATATATCGGACTAATTTAAAAAATAAAATAAAATTGATTTTAATTCTTCACAGAAAATTATGCTAATTAAGTACTTTCACTCTGGTTGGATATTTATTGACATGTCATAAAATTGTATAAGTGGCGGTTTCTTACATTAATCTGTCAAAAGAAGTCATGAAATAGATTAGAAAAGAAGTGGTTGGATTTTGGAGCAGATCCATGCACATTAGCTCTGCTATATTGTAGCTATCTGTCCATATTACACAATATCTTCAAAATTTCTCAGTCTGTGCGCATGATCTCTCCAGAATTTATCAATGAATTTCGATGAAATTTTGTTGAAGGGTGGGCAGTAATCCTCGAAAGAAGTCATGAAATCTTGGAGCGGATCCATGCACAGTTACCTCCCTATGTCCTAGCTAACTGAGTGCACCACACAATATCTCCAAAAGTTCTCAATGAATTTCAATTAAATTTGGGGAAGGGTGTCAGTAGACAACAAAAGAATTCAGGAAATTTTGGAGCAGATTCATGCATGATTATATCCCCTACATCCTAGCTAACAGTCAGCAACCACAAAATATCTCCAAAAGTTCTCTGTCTGTGCACACAATATCTCCAAATGTTCCCAATGAATTCTTGTGGAAGGGTGGGCAATAGGCTCTTTAAGAAGTGATTACATTTTGGAGCGGATCCATCAACAATTACTTCTCCTATGTTATAGCTATCAGTCCACACATGTGTTTCATTTTAAAACAAGTGTTTATGCCATTTGATTGTAAATAGCTATCATGAAGTAAGGAAATTTTGGAGCAGATCTTGAAGATATCATGAATTTGTAATATTAGACTTCTAGAGAAAAGGTGTCCTTTTGACTGGTTTTCAAATCAGTTTTCCTTCTCCACAATGAGCTTGAGGAAATGGTCATTACCTACCAATTTACTGAATTGTACCATTGACCTATGCCTGTAATTACCCGAACCTTAACTGTGGTTCAGAATTATGTATTTAAATTGATTGAATGTATAACTCATTGAAAAGAATTCCTGTAAGCAGAATATATTTGGAATTAAATTGTTTTCTTGTTTTATGAGTCTTGACAACTGATCAAAATGAGTCTACATTCAAAAGAATTCAACATTGGATCAAAGTGTGTCTTAAATATAACTCTGTATTATAAGATATATTCTTGAGCTACCAATATTATTTTGCATGCATATCTGTCCACAGAGTGTCTTCTTAACTCTTAAATCATAATATTTTTGAGGGGAAATTTATCAAGGGAAATAACTCCTGATAGAAAATATCCTCCTTTGACCATTAAGTGAGTTTTTGTTTTTTTTCTATTCAATTCACAGAAGAGTTCCATTATTTTTAATTCTATTCAGCGAAGAGTTCCACTATCAATATAAATGGTTACTAGTGGTTCATGAATTTAAGAGTTAATCTTTCACCAGTCTCAGACTGGTTTGATGTAGAATGATAAAAAAATTGGGCATAGCTTTTCTTATTTGCTTCTGTGTGCATACAGGTATGTATAATGCTTGTGAGTGCATATGTGTGTGTGTGTGTGTGTGTGTGTCCACTTTCCTCAAACTTATTTTTATTGATTACCTTTGTGTGAACAATTTTTTGTCCACCCATTAAATTAGATTATTAAAGTAATTAATTAATGTTGATCACTTTAAATGATTTTCTGGGGTTTTTTCTTGTTATAATTAAATTTAGGCTCTCCCATAATCACCTTTCTGCTGCCCATTTGAATTTGGAGAATAATTCTTGCCATTAGAACAAAACTCTTGGCACTTGTTTTATAAATTAATTTCCATACCTCTCACATTCTTGTGCCAAGGGCTATGATTATAATAATAATCAACTCATAATAATAAACCAAAGGAGAAACCTTTGCATCTTATAGACAAACAGATAGTTGGAACAGTTTTATCAAGAAGAGATTGTGTAAACATAGAAAATCAAGAAGAATATGAACACATAGGAGACAAAGAAATTTACTGCTTTATCACTAAATATAGACATTAGATTCTTTTGCCCATTCAATTCAAAGAGTCAAAGGAATTCATATATAACTTACAATACATAATAAATTAAGTTAAGTGAGTTATATGTTTAAATAGAAATTTAAAGACAGAACTGATCAGGTCTGACTTGTGAGAAATTCAGGTTTATTCACAGACCTAAATTAATTTGTTACTTTTTCCAACATTGTATTTATTACCATGTTCATGAAATTCCATTGTCTGCTTTTGCAATGTTCCAATCTTCCAGTAGGTCAGAGTAAGTCCATTTATCAACTAACTGCAATGGGGAGCTTTCTCAAAGCACACACAGCAAACAATAACTACTGCACCCACTAATATCTGGACTCACATATAAGATGCAAAAATCATCATTTTAACACTGACTTTCTCATGTCCAGGTAGTCTTGTATTGTGACCACACAGTTACCCCTTGCCATTCGTGGGTTTTCCAGTCGCTGTTTTGATAATTTGCGGTTCAGTCATGAATAATTTAATGGGAACACTTTTGGGAGTTTTGAGACATAACGCAAAAAAATGCATCATAGAAAACACGCTGTGCAGTATAAACAAAACATAAAAGGTTTAGGAAATCATAAAATGCATATATATTTATAATAATCAATTACCATGGATTTTTGTGACATGTGTCGATAAAAACATCTGGAACTTGTAATATATTAACTTTATCTTTGTGTTATTAAGAAGAAAGATTGTACAAAATTATTAACTAAAAATTATTTATGTAGACAATATAATTTTATTTGATGCTGCAAACTGTTTATTTTTTAAATTGGCTCTGAATCGGAAAATCAAAATAAGAAATGCAAAAAAACTAAAATAGTTTCTGTTTGGAAAGTTTTTCATAGCTTTTTTTATTAAAATACAGTGTACCCTTTTTGTTTTTACAAAAGAAATCTTTTATTAAAATACAGTGTACCCTTTTTGTTTTTACAAAAGAAATCTGCTGGAAAAAATTTTTAAATAGTTTTGTTTAAATTTTGTCATTAAATTATTTTATGCTTCTTGGTTCCTTTTGAAACATTGTTATTCAGAAATGTAATGTTTATATATATGTATGTTATGTTAAATCAAAACCCAAACCGTAAGTAGGAACGGGGAAGGGTCAACGACATTGTAACAACATTGTACAAGATATACCGAGCGCAGACTTAAGACCACAGCAAAAAGCGCAGACCGGAAGTAGGAATGGGGAAGGGTCAGTCCAGCTCAAGCATAGCTTTCATCAAGGTAAAAACCTTGATGAAAGCACAGAAAAATTGTCATTAAAATATCAAAGAAACCTAGTTAACAAACTTCACAACATTGTTTCTATTGTTTTTCCGACTTGGTTAAAGGTTCTAGATCTTTATCCTATTCTTTCTTCTGTTTATCATGTGTAACATTTATTGGCTGTATTAAAAAGTAGTATAACATTAATTTCATCATTGTATATGACAAAATTCAAAGCTGGCTGGATTCAAACCCCAACTGATGATGCTTCAGTAAAATAAATTAAATCTGTCCTATGGTAACATCCAACAAGTGTGCATTGTGGGAGATAACTTAGTATTGAGGTTAATAGAGCCTTATAAAAGCTATGTCAACAATGATATAAAATCATATTTGTAATAGAAAATCATGAATATTCAAGCTAAACCAGTCTGGACAAATAAATTGGTTTAAACCAATATAAACCATTCTCAGAGCTAAATCAGTACAATTCGTTAGTCAAGAACAATGATGCTTGCTCTTCTAATGAGAAGAACAGCTGAATATCCAATTATGGTTTGTGAACAGACACAAGACAAATGGCCATTTTACCAGGCTTTTGATTCAGTTAATCAAGTAACATGTGTTATAAGAATAGAAGGCATGCTTGGTTGGATTATTAGAAACTTCAAAGACTATCAAAGGAGACAGAACCATCTGCTCAAGTATTTCTCAGGCACAGACTTTATATGATACAAATTTATTGCTGAGTAACTTCAGTTGAACAGAATCATGACAAGGGATGTCAGATTAAGCTTTAGACATGAATAAGGATCTTGACAATATTTGGTAGTAAATTATTGAGAATAATAGAAAAAAGATAAAGAAAACTGACAACTTTTAAATGACATAATAGTCATTCTATTCTCGAGAAGATGAATAAAATTTCATGTTGAATGTCTATAGTAATGAAATCTCATAATAGTTGTAGTAAATGTTGTAATGTTGTCGGATATTAGTGCCTTTGTTGCTTGTTGTTAGTCTCTGTTTTAGCTGTGTTTAGATTGAATGCATTTGGTTCATAATCGTATTAGCTGTATTTAAGAAAAGAAGAGAGAGAACAAAAGACGTCCTTACAGGGCAATTGCCTGATCTAGAGAGAGCCTTCCCCATTCTTACTTCCAGCCCGCGTTTTTGGGGACTGCAAACAAAATGGGGGCTGCTGGGAGCTTGCTTCGGTGTGTTTATTTATTATTAAGCGTATACATTAATACATACATATATAGACATTAATACGTACATATATAAACATTATAAATGTGAATGAGGAAAAGAAAAAAATAATTTCGACAGGTATTTCCCTTATTCCATTTATACTCAGTTTAGAAAGGAACATTTTTGCTATTCTTCTCACATATCCCAAAATTGTAAAATATCCACAATTTAAAGCCTCGTTATACACTGATTTACTCTTGTAATGTGACTAGTGTTCTCATCTTGGTTGTTATAATCACAATGTTGCGGGCATTGTACACTCCTGCCTTCTTCAGATGTCTGTTGTAGTTGAGAACCTTCTGGGCAATTTGAATTGAACCCTTTATTCTCTGCATGAAACGTTGTGACTATGACAACCATGAGGAGGACATCGGTCCAAGTAAATTAGTGTATAATAGTGATAGTTCCTCATCTCAGAAATTCAGACAAATGTTTAAAGCCTTCATAAGTTTGCTTGGTCCGTCTGGTTTGTCTTTGTTGTTTCTGATTTGAAAACATTTTCTCCAACTCCAGTCCAAGTTGGAGTTGACTTTATTTTTCCCCCGTAACAAGAACAAGAACAATCCTCACCAAATTTAGGGGAGTAAACTGTTTGTCTGTCCCATCACATTAAACCAAATAGATATATAAAATTAACATTTCCCTACAGTGATTTGAAATCACAACCTAGTGATTGCTAGGCGACTCTCTTACCAAATGAGCCAAACTGACAAGTCTTATATATTTATGAATTTATTTATTATATATACAATACAAAAGTTGCTGTAATCATCTTGTTTTTGCCATGATCTGGTGATGCAATATCTGTGTTTAATTTGTCAATATAGTTTTAGCTTATTTTAGATATGGTTAGCTGATGATGACTGAATTATATCCTGAAATTCTATTAATTTCTTGAATGTAGCAGCTTCATCTTAGTAAAACAGTGTTTGATAATGTGATCCTGGATATCTCGGCTTGGCACATTTCATTTGCTTGAATACAGTCCCTACACCTACTCAACACACCTTTTATCTCAGCCAAGTGTTCTTGTCTCCATAGTGACAGCCAGGTCTCAATCCTGTAGCAACACAGAATTAAATTTACAGTCTATCTCATCAACGTTATTCCTCACAATCTGATAAATTATGTTGTCAGGTATTGAATAGATCACTAATGCTAACTGTCAACTCCTATCAGGTATGAGAAAATGTATATGGTCAGAATAAATCAGATGCTTTAATCCCATTGGGCATTTAGATACCTTCAATAATCTGCCAACAGTGTTGGGTGTCTATCATAAGCAATTTATAAATTAGCACCAATCTACTATACACTGTGCTTTCACTATATATGCTAGAATATGTCTTTGGTACATTACACAAGCAATCTACATTTGCCCATTCATCATCATCAGCAGCAGCAGCCTTTTAACGTTCATTGTTGGACGTGGACCTTCCCCAAAATTTACTAGACCTCTCAATCATGGGCATCATGGTGCCAATATCTTCTTAATCTTCACTACATCTGCTGGCCATAATTTCACATATGATCTCTGGGGATCCACATTCTGAGTCGTGATGTCCAGCGTTTGCCTGACATTCTTGCAACATGGCCTGCCATTTGAGTTTTCTAATTGATTTTATGATGCAGTTTTTTTTTCCTAATATACTGTGCTGTCTTGTGGACTCTCCATGTGATGTTAAGCATGATCCTCTATCGTGCATGTTACATGAAGCCAATCATTTGGTTAATTTATATGTTTCAGCTCCGTAGATGACCATCGGGAGGATGCATTGGTTGTAGACTCTTGTTTTTAAAACTAATGTACTTGCTCTGCCAAAAGCTTGCCAGCCTAGGGTGATTCTTCATTTGATTTCTTCTTCTTTTAAGGATTTCACAGAGATTCATTGTCCTAGATGGTCTACTTTCTTTAGCTCTGCGTTTTCGATTCCGATCATTGAGTCTTTGTCTTCAACATATTTGTTGCACATGATATGACAAACCCCCTCTGACAAAGTGATCATATATGGTGCCTCGCCCAAAAAGTGACCAAAAATGGAAAATATAAAAAAATTAAAGTAGAAAGTTAAATAAAACATAGATTTAAAGAATAATATTCAATATAATGAATAGATACAAAAAACTGATATTGACAAAAAAAAATAACACTTCTGGGTTGATTTTAAAATTTTATTGTGCGGGCCAAAAACAGGCTAATTTAATGGGGTGTGGTATGCCTCAAAACAGTTTCTGTCTTTGTTCAAGCACAAGTTTACTTTGCTTGCAGACCACATTGGTGCAGATTATGTTCTCTGTGGCTACTATATTTGCATGTGGCTAACAGGTCCTCGGTGATCATAAAGTCACTTGCCCCATGAAGGGTTAATCAGATGTCACACATTTAATAATTCTATTTTGATACAGGTTTCGGTCACTATCTGAAAGTAGAACATTCCTATAAAAAAGCTTTCAGAAGCCAAAATAGCATAAACCATTAATTTAAATTGGAAAGCTTTTTGAGTGGTCCCCAACCCTAAGAATAGTGAAGATGTTATGTTAAGCTAAGTTGTCACAGGTTGGGGTGGTGGGTGGCACAGGAAGATGGTGTGCACTGTCTTTATAACAGCTTGTTTTACATTTTTTTGTAAAGGTGAAAAAATGGCATACAACAACCTTTCAAAAAGTGGGGTGGGGTGTACCTGTACTGCAATCAGAATATTTTGTATCACAACAAATGAAATCAAGTCCGTGGTTTATTCCCAAAGACTGTAGAGATATTTAACTGCTTTTTCTTTTTCTTTTTTTTTGCAGTAGTTTTTATTTACCTCTCTCAATGAAGTTGGAGTGGTAAATGTATTCAGTCGTGTCTTTCCATCTGTCTTTCTGTCTTTTTTGTTTCTCTTTGTATGTCTCTTTAATGCTATGTTATGTTCATTATAAGCATTTGTTTGTTTCTACTTTATAAATAGATGGGATTCAGCACGAACAATATCCAGAGTAACCAAAATTCAGTCACCAGCTATGGATAAAGAACAACCTGCACCATAATTCTATGTTCTCAGTAAACCTCTGTATGTATAAAGCAAAAATAAAATCAGTTTAAATAAAGAATGTTCTCAAGAACTTTTCTAATTTGTGTTTAAGAAATGTGTTATATTTGTGAAACTAGGGATTTCATGAATTCCCTGAACATTTCAGTAATTTTGTGAAAACCCTGTTTTGGTCAGGGATTCCATAAAATCCCTAAATTTTTCAGGGATTTTGTGAATTCATTAAATACAATGACAAGTGATTTCATGAAATCCCTGAATCACTTGTGTGCTAAGCTTAGTAAATATATTAAGTTATTTAATAATAAGTATATTCTGCTTCAGTATTTACAGTGTATATACAGC
>VCCN01005986.1:1819041-1837683 GCA_006491835.1 Architeuthis dux | reverse complement strand
TATGTGGTGGCTGAGACTATGTTTCGTGTGTTTTTATGCCAAGGATCTCTGGTTTGTGTGAGTGTGAGGTGGGAGTGAATTTTCTAGGAGGGGTCAACACATATCTAGGATCACTAACTGCAGGTCACACGGATAATTGCAGGACTTCTGCCATGTTCAACTTTCTTCTGAAGACGTCGCTCGCCGCAACGAAATGCATAAAGATTTATTCTCGTGATAATAAACATGTTTGAGATGTAACAAGCTTTTCTCACTCTTTTTCCTTTTCCACATTGTCTAACCATACCCATCATTCTGTCGGATTCCTTCACATCCACACTATAAACATATATATATACAGGTGGATTTAGCACCGACTACATCAACATCAATATAATCAGCAAGATTTTGTTTGTTCTTATTGCTGCCCACAGAGTTTACTGCTACTCCACAACTCTTCTACTTTAGTCATTTTCTGCACTGACCAGCTAAATATCTCTAGTGATAAGAGAAAAAATTTGATCTTTATGGACTGAATTTTGCCATTTTTTACCTAAAATTTGTTTTAGCAAGTTTTGGCACTCAATTTATATGTTTTGCATTAAAGATCAGGGTAAAAAGAAAAGTGGTGTATTGCAATGATAAGGAATTACTACAAGTGTTACTGACAGAATAGGTGTGTTATATGTGTAATTATTCAAGTACAAAGAAACCTTGATCATTCAAACGAGACGGGCGGGGTGTATTTTGTTCGGATAATTGATCTGATCATAAAATGAGCAGCCATACTGAACATAATTACAGGACCTTGAAATCTTGTTCAGATAATCCAAAATTCAGATAATTGATGTTTAGATAACTGAGGTTAATCTGTATTTTATGAAAAGGTATTCTGCAAGGTTATATCTCCCAAATGATATGCAACAGCTCTCTTTATACTTTTGGAAATTTCAGCTGATGTTCCACAGCAGTAAAACAAACAGAGATTGTCTTAAATGTTTAGATTAATTCCTATATTTGATTGTAGAGTACATTGGCTCAATCCACTATGGTCTGCATCATCCAAGCAAACTCAAAGAAGCAAAATTTTAAGTTGACCAAAATTAGTAAAATGAAATTGAACTGAAAAATAAATCAACAAAAGTTAATTTCTGGAAATCAAAGTTTATAATTTCCTTCATCTAAGTTCTCTACCCAGCAGGAAAACCCACCTGAGTCACAGACATTATGGCTTCTTAAGTATTGTCTTATCCCTGAGCTTTATCAACATATATAATCCAGTAATATTACTGTCATTGTTCTCATAAGACTTAAGGACGTATTTTAAGAACTCAGATTATGAACTTTATACATATAATCATTGGTACCTGTAAGTAGATATAAATCTTTATTTTTAGAAGCTCTCCCATTCAGTCCAAATAGGCTGCAAAGGTTGATAACTTTTATTTCTACCTGCATGATCTCACCAACTTAATAGACATCTCAAGATAAATCTGACCTTTTGCAAGATTTTGCTTTCTGCTTTTCTTTTCTCTTCCCTTGTTGGTCCTTTGATATTTCCAGCCATGTTTACTGGCTACTTTGCCATCTGACATTCATAGGGAAAAGAAGATTATTGCAATCATTTGCCCAATTCTGCAATGTTCTTTCTGTTCTTGTTTATGCCAATTTGCCCAAGCAGAAAACAGTGAAGTGCCACAACATTTGTGTTAGTCTTAAGCCAAACATAAAACCTGATCTTTAATTGGTGTATGATCCATACATAACACAAATAGTCATTTTTGACAGCTACAATGCTAGTCTATTATTAATACTGTTGCAATGAAAAAACTTTATCTGTGACATTCAATGACAATAAGGCTTGCGGCCAAACTTTCAGCACAGTTGGAATATAATTACCAAAACCACTGATAGATTTATGTTGCTTTTTCCACAGCCAGGAGGCTATAGCAAAATATTGTACATGGATAATAACATCTTCAATTTGATGCTTAATGTAAAAACAATAAAAGGGGATGTGAATTAAAAATCTACAGGTTTTAATTTAAATAAGCTGTACTGTATATACCGGACTATAAGACAAATAGTTTACAAGGATATTTGGAGAACTACCACTCGCTGCAACTCTTCCAAGCCCATAGCTGTTCATATCGAGCTCTGGTAGACAGGCTCCCTAGTCATTATGCCAGTGCATTGGACGCAGTGTAATATTTGCATAGTTTTTCTTTTAAATTAAATGACCATCTTATATACCGGCATATACAGTAATTCTAATATGAAGACTTTTGGGAGATTAATGTCCTCAGTTTTTTAATTGTTCTTATCATCACAGTATTTCAGCTGGTTAATTTTCCAGCCTTCTTCACATGAAGTTTCCATCCTGTAATCATACACTTTAAGATGTTGTAGCAGGTCTTTACAGATAATTAATTTTAACATTTTATTTTCAATATTACTCTTGTGAATAAGACACAATTTTCACCATAAATGATGGCTTTATTCAACTTTAATTTGACATCAAATTACAACAACCAGAGCTTGCACTTGTAATGTCCGTATGGTAGACATTTTGGATTACTTTTATTACTTCAATTGAAGATTAACTAAGGCAGACAATTGAGTAATACAATATATAACAACTACTAAGCTGGGAAAACTACCAGATGAAAACATCAGCTGAAGATGTCTGGAGAATTAACCAGCCAAAATATTATGGTGATAAAATCACCTAAAAAAATGAGGACACTAGTTTTAATTATTGATCTTTGTTTATTGTTCACTTTGTTTTAACTCATTGATTTATGAGATTAAGTATGAGAAATGGGTGATATAACTTGTTAGAAACAGTCAACCAAAACTGTCAACATGGGTTTTTTCAGTTTTTAAATGATTCTGCCTGGCTGGTTATGTATGTGTCATGCGTACATGCCCTACCAATGGAGTAGAGGGATGAAAATTTAAACATTTACTCCTTATTATGTCTAGAAAAAAGCTTTTTGAAAATTCCGCCCAAAAATAGGTTTTTAGTGGAAGGTTCAATTTATAGTGTAAGTTTATGCAAACATTGATCCCTTAGTTTGTGTTCACGCTTGTTTTTTGAAAATTTTGAATTTTTGGTGATCCAACAAAAGACGAGAGAGGTAACTTATTCATTGATCACTCCTTTTTCCAATTTTTTAATTGATCACCTCCAATACGGCATGCTGCCAAAAGACATTGGTGACATGATGGTTTCTATTGAGTGACTAACCAGACCTCCTACTCTGGAGTTGACTTTATTTTCCTATCTGTGTCAGACAAAAACTGAAAAAGTTTTAAATAATGAAATGATGAATAGAGAGAGAAGGGAGGCAACAAAGAGAGAGACAGATTCTATTCCTACGTCATCAACTAACGAAAAGAAGAAAGAAAGAAGAAGAAGGAGAGAAAGAAAGAAAGAAAGAAAGAAAGAAAGAGAGAAAGGAAGAGAGAAAGAGAGAAAATGGAAAGGACACTAGATTGAATAATCTGATGTTGCTAACCAGATTTTTTTTTATTAGAATGTATTACTTCTTCTCTCCTCTTAGAAGAGTTTTGAAAATTCAGTCTAGTGCCTGAAATAGTTGCGTTTTTCTATTTATGTGTGTGTCATGTGTACAGCTCTAACTGTTCATAGTAAAAACTTGGAATTTTGCACAAACACACACTCCCCTCAATGAGTAGGGAAATAGTGTCTTTGTCTTTTGAAAATTCGGCCACCAGTTGCATTTTTCTATCTATGTAGTTAGTTTGTTTTTTTTTAAACATTCGGACTAGTGGCTGAAATAGTTACGTTTTTCTATCTATGTATGTGTCACGTGTACAGGCTGCAACAATGGAGTCAGAGTGGAGTTTGAACCTGGAGCAGCCAGTCTTGCTTTGTTTTTATTTTCATTAAAATGTATTTGCCTAATTTTAACATCTTAAGTAAAGCAATGTAAAAGGTGCATGAAGCTCACTTTTTACATTTTAAATATTCAGAACAGTTATTCAAGCTATCTTGAATGAAATTACTCTTGGTTGAAGTTCACATAAGGATTCTCATTTGAAAAGACAAATTGAATTCTGAAAATTTCTTGGATTTCAGAAGTAGGTAAACTGAACTAGAAGAGTCTTGTTGGATACAAAATTTGTTGAGCATTTCTTTTTGGTGATTAAGAAGATGAAAGAAATTACTAGTCGACAATAGATATTTGGATTTAACTCTGTGAACAGCTTCAGCATCATCTGGTTACTGAAATATTTCAACAGGAATACTAAGTATTTCTAGAGAATGAGTGGATCAAAAAGGTGTCTAAATTGACTGTTTGTTGATTGGCTAATTAATCACTGCTACCAAAGGTTTAGGTTATTCATATGTTCACACATTTATATGTATCTATGTATCTGTACTTTGCCCAGCCCTAACCGTTCATAGTAGAAACTTGAAATTTTGCACACACACTCCCCTCAATGTGTAGGGAAATGTTTTTTTGTTTTTTGAAAATTCCCCCCCACAATAGGTTTTTAGAGGGGGGTTCAATTTTATCTATCTATCCATCTGGACTTTGCCCTGCCCTAACTGTTCATAGTAAAAAAATTGAAATTTTGTATGCACACTCCCCTCAATGAGTAGGGAAAATGCCTTTTTTGTTTTTTAAAAATTCCCCTCCAAAATAGGGTTTTAGTTGGGGGTTCAATTTTCAATGTAAGCTTATGCTAAATTGGTCACTAGTTTGTGCCCGCTTGTTTTTTGTAAATTCATACATTTTTTAGTGATCACAGCCCAACTTTTTAATTGATCAACCCTAACACAGCATATATGGGTGGCAGTGATTCATAATTTCCCTTGGAATTCTATTTTATCATTGGTCAGAAAAGGTAAATGTAAAATCAAATTTTCTTGTGCTCTAATCCACTGTTTGCACAGATTTATGCATGTACTAAATATAGTGTAAAAATGTCCACCACAAGCAACACTTGAAAAAAAACTTGTATAGAATAACTTAGTATATCTTGAAACTGAAGCAATTCGATTATCAAGAATTTTAAAAAAGATGTGCAAATCAGAAAAGCCTCAAGCTTTTCCTTCCACACTTGCAGACTCATTGAGTTTATTAATATTCAATATTTCAAAGTTAATGAAAAATTTTCTTTATGAAAAAATAATGTATTTGCAGCCAACCATGAAATGAAGATTCTATAACTTATTTTTGTAATTGTTGCACAGCATGTCTATGCTATAAACATCCGACAGTGACAAAGCTATCAAAATGTTTGGGAGTGTTCTTAAATTGATAGCAAAATAATATTATCAACATTGAATGCACTATTATATGATGCTTTTAGTTCAGTACATCATGGGTGGAGAGAAATTAAGTTAAACCTGAAAGAGTATCCTAGATTTTATAAAGTTATTGAGCCACCAGTACAGAGTTTGAGAAAGTGGGAAATATATTGGTGTACTATATTGGTGCTTCTTGAATACTATTAGAACTAATAAGTCAGTTGGCCACAATTTACTAAGATCTGTTTCTATCTTTAGTGGAGAGTTGTCTACTTTGTTTCTAGCTTCAACAGCATGTCATTTTCTTTCACCAGCACATAGTAACTACCTATATTCCTAAGTACCAGTTCCTTGCAACTGCCAACATAAAGTAGAGACTGTTTCCATTGCTATATTTCTAGGTCAAACATAACATAATTTCCCAGGGGTTGTAAAACTCTTCATTCTTTCATTTACATGAGTTGAATAAACCATAATAGCACAGGAAGTTACATATTTATTCACATGAAAAATAACCAGTGGAATCACTAGAAGGTGCAGGTAGCAACACCATCAGAGGGAGTGGCGCCAAAATCATTGTATATAACATTTTTGTGCAGTGATTCAGCTACACTCGTTGTTGCTTTTGTTGCTGCTGGTGTTTTTATAGTTGCTAATTTTATCAAATTTCCTTGTGTCTATAAAATTGTGGTAATTAATATTTGTGAACCTATATCAAAAACCTTTTTGAGAATGAAGTAATAAATAAAGAAAAATAAGGAGAAAAATCAAAAAAGGCTTTGGCTCAGTTACTAATAATGTTGTAACTAATAATGTTGTAACTAATAATGTTGTAACTAACTATGTCGTAATAATGTTGTAACTAATGTTGTAATTCAATATTGAAAGATTTTACACACAATTTTGTTGCTAGTATTCATAAAATCTAAGAAATATTACACTTAAGCAATTTAAAACTATATTCATCACATATTATTCTGTGATATAATTGATAAATAACCTACATGTATAAAAATTATTTTAACATTAGAATTTAACATTAAAATGAGCATAATTTGGATGTAGTTCTTAAACATTTTTAGTTTGAATTCTATTGTTTTCTTACAGAATGTTCACTTTAACCACATGAAACGGTTTAAATGTAAATACATTTAGCTGTATGTATGATATTGTAATTAAAAAGTGTAATTTTGATTTTTCTAGTTGTTTATGTCACTACTATTGCCATTATATACATTAATATCCATTAATATATGGGAATTGTGATTTATGAGAAACATTAGTACAAAAAACATTGCTATGTATTCTGTATGGTCTGGTATAGGTAGAGGTTCATTGGGGTGACATGATGAGTTACAGTAACTGGATGACACCAACCCTAGTGATGCCACTGAAAATAACAAGCAAATGTAACAGAAGGACCAATTACCATCCACCTAATATCAAAGAGAATGAAATATACTTGGAATTTATGCAAGATATGAATTCTAGCATACAGGCAACATGTATAGCTACCTGTCTCAGCAGGTATTAAATATTCTTGCCTCTGTATTTCTATAAATATATTAAATATCAATTTCAAGGGAAATAACTTCTGAATAAAATTATCTACCTTTGACCAGGTGGTGAATTTTTTTATTTATTTTTATTCAATTCATAGAAGAGTTCCACTATATTTTATGCTATTCATTGAAGAGTACCACTGTCAATTACAAGTGGTTTATGAATTTAAGAGTTAACTCACAGGCAGCTTTCTCTTTGTATAATTGAATTATTTTTTGTATCTAATTGTCCACAGTTATCAGTTGGAAGCCATACTTCATTTTGGTTGGAACAACTGTAGCTGGATGAGTAGGTCCAGCAGAGTTAAATGATTCAAACTATTGAGCAATTTTGTGAGACAAAGCTAAAGAGATGATAATCCAGAAAAAAAGGCTAGAAGAAAAAAGAATACTACCTCTATTGTATGCATGTTGTATATTCAACTTGGTCCGCAGGAAGAAAATCCTGAACTTAGAGAAAAAGGAAGACTCGAAACTTGGTTTATAAAACTATGATGATATATTTTTATTGAATAAGATACATTGTGTCGTGGCGGAGAATGAAGAATGGGAGAGAGATAATGATAGCCGACAGACTATTCCCAACAGGGAAACTGGCCCCGTGCTACCAGGCCCAGCTGCTCTCTGCCTCTCCGTTAATGAGGGTGTCTGTGTGCCTTTTATGAGGTTCGAACGCCCAATCTGGTTTTCCAGCCACCACCTGCAAGTTCAGTCGATATCCTGTTTATGACTTTTGAACATCTGGTCTGTCTTCCAGTCCCTGACACCTTGCAGTTTGGGGTTTTTGTCAATATCCTGTTTATAACTTTCAACACCTGTGGCAGTCAAATCGGTGACCCCCGCCCACGGCTGCCTAAATATCCAACATGCACACATACATTAAACATACATGTACAATTGTGCATGCATGGGTTGTGATAGATAGATATACATACACACATGTGTATATATATATATATATATATACAAGAGATTGTATGCATGTATTTATGTATGTTCCAAGTTGTAGAGCACAGTTTTGAAGCTGAAATTTGGCATAGGTGCACATCTTTTCAAAGCAACGGTCATAGACTATGTGCCTTTTTCTGACTGTATATGTGAGTGGATCAAAATGTTGTTTTTTTTCAAATTTTACTGAAATTTTCACTTATTTTAATTTGAGAGGAGGCCATTCTATAATTTATTTAATCTATCGATTTACAAATAAGGGGACAATTCTATAATTTATTTAATTTAAGGGGATGCCACTCTATAATTCATTTAATCTATTAATTTAGATTTAAATTAATTATGACTATTTTCTTCAGAAAACAGCAAATGATGAGATGATGATGATTTTCAAGGTGATGTATTTGTGGGTCAATTTAGGTATACAGGTATCCTGTAGAAGAATGATAATCGTGTGTTTGTTTCTATCTTCATTAATTGTGGCTAGATTCTAAAAGAATAGTTAATGAACCATCTTTCAAACATTTTTTACTTTATTAAAATATTTCAATATTTACCTCCACCAAGTGCAAAAAGTATCTGATACAGTGCAAAAAGTTTATTTTAACATACTTACACAGCTTCAAAATTTACAAAATTTAGATCAAAATTATTAAAAAATAAGAAGAGCAAAAAATATTTTTTCAGAGCTGTATTTCCGATAGAGTCAACATGTCATTTTACAGAATTCTTATGTATTTTGCTATACTCATGCTCTGACACAGGAGACAAAGATCATGAGAATGAAGCACACTAGCGATAGTCCTGTCACAGTAGCAGGACAGCCCCTAGAAGTGGTAAACTCCTTTACTTACTTAGGGAGTGTGGTCAACACATAGGGAGGAGTAGGCAAAGCACAAAGTGCTTTTCTGATGTTTGGAGCTCAAGAGAGATAGGAACATCTACCAAACTGTGGATATTCAACACTAACATGAAACCTGTGCTCCTATATGGTTCTGAAACATGGAGATTGACAAAAGCAACACTCCATAACTCCAGACATTCATCAACAGCCGTCTGTGCAAAATCCTATGTATCCATTGGCCAGAGAAAATCACAAATGAAGAACTTTGGAAAAGAGCAAACCAAAAACCAATCGCCACCTAGATCCTGAGAAAAAGGTGGAGCTGGATCAGCCACACCTTCAGGAAACCTGCCAACAACATCACAAGGCAGGCCTTGACCTGGAACCTAACCTAGAGAAGAAGAGGGGCGGGCTCAGGAACACATAGCACAGGGACACCAAGGCAGAAATGCTGAGAAACGACCACTCCTGGAGGGATCTGGAGAAGACTGCCCAGAGTTAACTACACTGGCAGAGTGTTGTCGATGGCCTATGCTCCTCATGGGGCAAAGAGCTTAACTAACTAATGCCCTGACAGAGCTTCTCATAAGCATAGGCATTTGAGAACTCTTTGGTTAAGGGGGGCAAAGAGCTTGACATTGTTTAGCCCAAATTTGTGGGGGCAGCCCCCCACCCCCTGGCTTGTATGCCTACGCTCATACAAATTTTAAGCTATAAATTTTACAATGTTTGTTCTTATACATGGTGAAACAACTGAACAAAAATATTTTTGCTGTATTAGAGAGAGAAATATAAGTTTGCCTCCATTACTGAATTAGTCCACATTGCTAAAAATGTCTCCTTAGTTAATCTTTGAGTGTTTTGCATAAAGGATAACTGCAAAGCTTACTTTTGACATAAATAATGCAAAATTACTTAAGATGTTCCAAAATAGAACCATTTCTAAATGAAGACAGCTCAAGGCTTGGTCTTCTCTTGGCCAAGATACATTACCTACAGCAGACTAATTACATTTCACTTCATAAAGGCCATATCCATAAATATCTCAAAACACAGGGTGCATCAAATATGTATGAATACCCAATAACCTTGTAATGACTTTTCTTTTTCAGGTGAATATTGGCCTTAGAAATTGATTATAACAGACTTTGTACCAAAATGGTACTAGAAATGTGAAAATGTAAATGAAGTCCAGAGACACTAACAACCAAAGCGTATGTACATTTTGTGGGGTGTAAAAGATATTGAAGATATTAACAGCTAAAGTATTTATATGTTTGGTTTATGTTCCGCTAAAATGCATTGGTCATAGATAAACTATTATATTTAGTTTCATAAAAAGTAGTATTAGTGTTAAGAGTTATTTCACAGTATAGATTAGATATAAAATTAGATATTATTAGAAATTATCTATCAAAACTGTCAACATAGGCTTCTTCAGTTTTTAAGTGGGCCTGGCTGGCTGGCTGGCTGGCTGGCTGGCTATTTATCTATCTATCTATCTATCTATCTATGTGTCGCATGTACAGGCCACACCAATGTAGCAAGGTAGCTGAAAATTTAAACATTTACTCCTTATTATGTCTAATTATGTCTAAATTCAAAAGTCCCCCGAAAATAGGTTTTTAGTACAGGTTTCAATTTGCAATGCAAGTTTATACTAAATTGGTCCATTGGTTTGTGTCCAGCTGAGTTCATGCTTGTTTTTTGAAAATTTGGACTTTTTAGTGATCCAACAACTTATTCATTGATCACCCCTTTTTCCAATTTTTTAATTGATCCCAACACAGCATGCTGCCAAAAGACATTGGTCAAGTGACGGTTTCTATTGAGTGACTAACCAGACCTGTATGTTTTATGTTTAAGAAATGTATTATTACAAGTATTCCAAAACATGTGATACAGTGTGAATGTATTATTACAAGTATTCCAAAACATGTGATACAGTGTGAATACATTTGGAGACTGTGGAGTGTGTGTGTGTCTGTGTGTCTGTGTGTCTGTGTGCGTGCCTGGATATGAATTTTGTGGTGCTTTTTTTCATTTTTGTATGCAGAATTCATTTCTTGTCAGAGGAAAGTAATATCATAATATTAACCCATTATATCCGTATGAAAATTCATACTGTGTTAGATGTGTTCCATTTTGCCTAAAGGTTGCAAAAGTATATTTGTAGCATGAAAACATTGCTCCTGAATATTCTAACATTAACATTACTGAAAAATAATCAGCTTAGCTTCGTACAGCACAAGGCCAAATGAGGGGAAATAAGGATAGGAGGACCAGGTTGCACCAATCTCCCAATTGGCATCAAGGGAAGAGTGGGGTGATGCCTTCTGTTGAGGAAGTGAGGAGGAGGGGGGAAGGTTGGGATTTGGTCCACAGATTTGATTTGTGCCATGATCATATGCATTCACTGTGAGTCTTATTTCTTTGTGAGGATTCTGACGAACCAATCTTCCAAGGAATGGTAAGTGTCAATATTTACTAAACTTAGTTTAGTCTGGCATAGAGCCAAAATTGTTGGGTACCCAGTAAGCTCAATCATGTTAGTCTTGGCAGTGAATTTGTCTGGTGTTGTGCCAAATTTGGCAATAACTGTAAAAAAGATTCATGGATCTGCCCCCAAATTTAATCACTTCTTCCATAGTCGAATACTCACCCACCCACAGAATTTCATTGAAATATATTTGAAGTGGATTCATGCCTGTCCCATGGCCCCACTACACTAGCAAATAGTCTGTGAGACTAGAGAGTTAAACATTGCTTTATGACAGGTGCCCATGAAGGGTGGTGTGTGTCACTTTTGAAAGGTCTGGACCAAATTTCATATCAATCCAACATGATACAGCTGGGAAAATTGATATTTAACATATTAGGGATCAACAGACAGACCGACCAACCGACAGACCAAAAAGTGTCTTGTTGAGTGTGGAAACATCTAAAAACACAAGCAGGGAATAATACACAGGAAACAAAATGCAAAAAAGCAATTATCCGATGATACTGGTTTCTATAAAATGATGTATATCTAATTGCTCTTTTTTTTCCGTCATCAGAATTCGCTATTTGCATTCAATGCATATATCAACTAGAAGGCACTCAGAGAGCACATACCTCTGCTAATGCCATTGTCGCTAAACACTGAATTGAAAATATGTTCAGAAATAGTTACAATGAAGGGGAGGTAAAGGTAAAAGATTCATGGATCTGCTGTAAAATTTAATCAATTCTTCCTTAGCCCATGGCTTACTCTTCGACAAAATGTCATTGGAATTCATTGAGAACTTTTAGATATATTGTGTGGACATATATCTACGATGCATGGGGTAACTGTAAAAATTCCTGGATCAGCCCTAAAATTTAATCAATTCTTCCGTAACCCATTGCCCACCCTTTCATAAAATGTCATTGAAATTCACTGTGAACATTTGGAGATATTGTGGGGTGTGGACATATAGCAATGATGCGGGGGAGGTAACTGTAAAAAGATCCATGGATCCATCCCCAAATTTAATCACTTCTCCGTAGCCCAATACCCACCCATTCACAAAATTTCATTGAAATTCATAGAGAACCTTTGGAGATATCGTGTTAACAGATGGACTGACAGACATGAGCGAATATATATACCTCTCCAACTTTGTATCTGATGTAAACATAAAATGTTGAGGACACAATATCACCATTTTTGCATATCTGTCCCTGTCGGTATCTTTGAGCTGCTCTGCTCTTATCATTCAGCTTCCATTATTTTGGCTTCTTTTAACCACCTTATTTATTCATTAGAAACTGTCAACCAAAACTATCACCAAAACTGTCAACATAGGTCTCTCCAATTTTTAAGTTGGTTTGCTGGCTATGTATGTATCACGCATACAAGTCGCACCAATGGAGCTAGAGGGCTGACAATTGCAATGTTTACTCTTTATTATGTCTAAAAAAACGTTTTTGGGTTTTTTAATTCGCCCAAAATAGGTTTTTAGTGGGGGTGGTTCAATTTGCAATGTAACTTTATGCTAAATTGATCCCTTAGTTTGCGTCCGGCAGCATTCATGCTTCTTTTGAAAGTTCAGCCTTTTTTTAGTGATCACTGCCCAATAAAAGACGAGAGAAGTAATTTATTCATTGATCACTCCTCTTTCCAATCTTTTAAAATGATCACCCCCAAAACAGCTTGCTGCCAAAAGATGTTGGTCACGTGACGGTTTCTATTGAGTGACTAACCAGACCTGCTTATAAGCTGTGCTCACAGTTTGCATTTAAATAGACATACAACAGATTGACGTGGAAGATAATTATTGGACTGATGGTGAAAGGGAGAGTTATCTGGTTATGTACAAAACAAGAACCATAAGTTCAACAATGCGTCCACCATCTGTGGTAGTAGTAGCAGGAGGAGAAAGAAGAGAAGATGTGGATGTTTCGCCTAAAGGTCTGGATCAAGAAAGTGTCTTATAGAAATGTGTGGATGCATCTAACAACTGATATACATATTAGTTGACACAGGGTTGGTTTTTGGGTGTTTTTTCCATACTGGTAACCGTTACTCCATTCAGCACCGCCATTGACACAGTGTGGCAGTCACTTTTTTAGCAAGACCACTTAGAGCCGATAATAATTTGGCAGAAATATATTGATGATGAAGAGTCAACAAAAAGAGGAGACACTCTATTTAATCAGCATAGCCATGATCACCGACCCAACCAAACAACAAAAAATGGTGGCTAGGTATTTTTCGCTTTTCACTCGTCTCTCTGTGTCATTGCTCCTGGTCACATTTTTTGGCATAGAGCCTTGAAAATTTATATGAGTACTCCAGTAACCACCTTCTAAAAATGTTTTATTTCATTTTTTTTTAAATTCGTCTTTTTTCACTTGTTTTTAGGTGGGTGCTCGATTTACAATAATAATCCATTGTGAAATGGACACATTTCTTTTACCACTGCCATGACATAGCATTATAACATAGTAGGTGTTTGTGGAAAAGCTTGGTTGGAATGAGATAAAGAGAGAGAAAGAGAGAGTGAGAGTCAGAAAGTATATGGCTTAATTTTAAAAAAATAAAAATGACATCCTTTTTTGTCCTACTGGTTCTGTAACACCCGTTCCTGTATGAAACTGACAATGCCAGTCAGTCGCCTTTGATCTCGCCAAGCCAATGTATTGCCCTATGTAACCTTGTATCACTGCCCAAAGAGTTGGTGTGGTGTAGGTGGGTTAGTAACGTCTAAGGTGAGAGAGAGATAAGCATACAGAGTGAGGGTATTGTGACAAAAATGAAGCAATAAGGCTACAGTGATTCATTTTTAGGCAGAAGTGGCAATATTTCCTATCAATTGGTTTGAAGTTTTCTGTAACTTCTCAATTACTTTGTGTTTCTTCACTTCATTTAAGAAATATAGGTACCATATATATTCATGTATAATACGCACTATTTTCCCAGATTTTTAAACTTAAAACTTATTATACACAATAACTAAATGTTACCCTTTTTTTCCCAGTCAAGTGGCTATATTTCGGACAGCATGACCAAAAGTAAGTTATATCATTGTCCAAGCTAACTGATGAGTTTAAATCTCTAAATACTGTGCGAATTTCATGTTTCAAAACATAATGTAAATTATATAAAATCTTACTTTTAGTCGATACAAACCAGGTAAAAAGTTGAACAGAGGTTAAATTTAGCCGCTACAAATTCAAAGTCAGTGCGTATTATACACAAGATATGTTTTTTTCCAGGATTTCAAAGCCCATAATTAGGGATGCATATTATATACATATTTGTATTATACACGAATATATACAGTATTTGCTGAATTTGGCTGACTCTGGCACAAAGCACATTTCTAGAACATCCATTGCTGATGAAGCTCACTTTCTATGGCTTGAAAAACCATTGTACATCTGCAGCTACTTCTTCATCTACACATGTATAGAGATGTGTCAGTCATGCACACACATGCAATCTATAAGTTAAACATATGCATGGGAACAGATATATACAGAGGCATAGACAAGTCTGGTTAGTCGTGACCAACATTTTTTGGCAGTGTGCCGTGTTGGGTGATCAATTAAAAAATTGGAAAAAGGGGGTGATCAATGATTAAGTTATTCTCTCATTTTCTTTTTTGGCAGTGATCGCTAAAAAAGTCTGAATTAAAAAAAATACAAGCGTGATTGCTGCCAGATAGAAACTAAGGGACCAATTTAGCATAAAATTACCTTGAAAATTGATTGGGGGGAGGTGTACTCTTGTTTGTTCTTGTTGTTGTCCTGACTTTTAAAAACGGAGAAGTAGGAGGTGATGTCAAAATGCTAGTAGTGGGAGTGATACCCAACAGATAGTTAGCCAGCCAGGCAGAACCACTTAAAAACTAAAGAAACCTATGTTGACTGGTGGACAGTTCTGGTTGGCAGTTGACGGTTTCTAATATGTACATACATACATACACACAGGTATAGCAAAAACTGTGGATGATCTAGATAGAGAAAGCCAAAAAATAGGGTTACAGATGAACAGAATAAAGACAAAAGTAAAAAAAAATAATAATGTCCTGAAAAAGACCATAAGAATAGAGGGAGAAACCATAGAAGAAGTTAAAAAATACATTTACCTAGGTCAGGCAATAAAGCTAGAGAAAGACCCCGGAAATTAAATAAGGCACATAACGATTGGCTGGAATGCATTTGGTATGAATAGAGACATACTGAAAAGTAAATTGTCAATATGCTTAAAACGTAAAGTATACAATCAATGCATAGTACCAGCTATGACTTATGGGTGCAAAACCTGAAAACTTACAAAACCACTCAAAAACAAACTCAGAATAACACAGAGGGTAATGGAAGGAGCAATGTTAGGAATAGCCTGAAAACTTACAAAACCACTTGAAAACAAACTCAGAATAGTACAGAGGGCAATGGAAAGAGCAATGTTAGGAATAACTCCTAGCAATAGAAAATGATCAACATGGATCCGAAAGGGGACCAGTGTGAATAATATTGTACAAGTGATTAAGAAACAAAAATGTAGATGGACAGGGCACATAGCAAGAAGGACAACAGATGGAGCTAACTGATTGGGGCCTGTGGGATAGTAAACGCAGTAGGAAAAGATCAGACACAAGATAGAGTGATGAGTTGAAAAAGTTTGCCAGTAAAACATGGCAGAGATTAGCACAATCACACTCGTCATGGAAGGAGGTGGGAAAGGCCTTGGTCCAGCAGTGGACTTATAATGGCTGATGATGATATATATATATATATATATGTATTTGAATGTATGGAATGTATGGTCTTTGTGAGCAGTACCCTTTGTGAGATCACTGTTTACATGCCCAAAGAGAATACTTTTACCGGAAGCTTTAACATTTGAGCTACTTGAGCCAATGGTTGCAGAAGATCAAATCTAACTATATAAACTCATTACTTATTTTTCCCCGATCGCACCTTTATTTGATGTTATTGTTTTGTTTTTTACAGACACTAGTAGTATTCATAATAGTAATATTTTCTTGAATTTCATTAGATGAAACATTGTCAAATGGTTAGATTTGATCTTTTGTAACTGTTAGCTCTAGAAGCTCAAACGGTAGAGCAGCTGTCATTCATAGGCAGACTTCCTGAGGTAAAAGAGATGCAAGTTTAAGTTTTTCCTGGAGCTTATTCTTTATTTCTGATCAGCACTGTTTATTAATGGCCATAGAATGATGGTCTAAATAGATGCGATGATAAAAGGTAAAGCATCAATCTTTTAAGAGACAACTCCCATTAGAGTATGAACAGCCGGTGACAAAGTCTCGGTTTCTGGTCAAGACGAGGACTTTATTCTTACAAGTTCTTATGACCACCCTCTTTGCAGGGTGCAAGGCCATCAATTTGTCCTGATGAAGAGTTTTCCACACTCTGCTCTCATACAGAAAACTGAACCTGGGACATTCTGCATGTGAGCCAGACATGCTAACCATAACACTATCCAAGCATACAGATGTGATGATAAGCAACTGAAATTAAAATCGAAGAAAATTAATGATGGTTGATAATTTACTATCAAAAATTAAATTCTATGATTGTATGAATAAAATACATGAATTACTTTGTGCTCATTCTGACCTAGCAAAGATACATACTGGGTTTCTATAGGGCTTCCTTCTTTGTGTTAATCACCGACCTGAGTTTTTTCAAGTATTTAATTGTTATAACAATAGCATGTCAGAAAAAGATTACTAAGTGCTGTGCCTTGGCCAAATGTGGGTTTTAATTGTGCAAAATAAAGGTATTTAAACCTTTTTAGTATTTCTAGTATATATACATAGAAATATATACATAGAGGGATGATGAGACTCTAAATGAAAGGTACACTGAAAAGTGCCTTTTTTTTGGACAAAAATATTATATCTGTTCTCAATGTCAATAAAAAAAAATATGGTGTTCTTTCATATCCCAATTTCAAAAGTTAAAATATCCCAAGAAAAAAACAAAAGAGCACATAAATAGTTAAGAAGCTCTACATTTCTGGCATCTATTCTTTAGAATTTTGGTACTGTGAGATAGAGAAACAACCATAGACAAATACATAACCAGTGCTTTTTATTTGCACAAAAGATTGATCACAATAAGAAAGTTCATTTTTATTTCGTATTCTGAAGTCATTTTTTTTTTTTTGCATTGATGAGTTCTAGCAATAATTTCTTACCTGAAATCAGTGTTTGAATTGTAAATTTTAAGATATCTGCTCATAGAACCAATGCTAAGTTCCATGCAAAAGTGCTAGCGGCAAGCTCTAGTTTCTACAGAGAACAGAGTATGAATTATTGAATTATCTATAAATATAGAAAAAGAGTTAAGTCTCATAATCTTATTAGTCTGCTATTCTGATTTGCCACAGAAATAACCAATACTGATATTTTTCCACAGTTTTTAATGTTAAATAAGCTCAGAAGAAAAATTACAGCTGAAATAATTATCTTCAGCAGCAAGAAAAAGTCTGCTTGAAAAAGTCTACATTAATTTCTTAACATTTCTTTCTTTTTCATTACCATGGTTAATTTAAAAAACTCATTTGATGTTCAGTCCTATAAACTGCTTTTCAACAAAAAGTGGGACAAAAGAACTGAATCTAAAAGCTGAAATTGTTGTAATGTTTCCAGAAGCTTTTAAGGAAGAAGCTTTAGATAAAACACAAGTATACAAGTGGTATTCACGTTTCAAATATGGTGAAATGTCACTTGAAGACCAACCATGATTGGACCGGCATTCAACAAGTCGAAATGACGAAAATCTTGAAAAAGTTTGCCATGCAATCAATGAAGATTATCGTTGGACCATTGATGAGATATCTGAGGTGACTGGTTTGTCTTGGAGTTCATGCTAGTGAATGTTAACAAAAGATTTGTAAATGAAACACATCTCTGTAGAATTCATGCCTCATTTGCTCACAGAGGATAAACAAAAAACAATCGTTTTAATGTGTGCCATCATTTGAGGCAACAAGTTCAAAATGACCCACAGTTTCTTTATAGAGTTTTGACCTGGGATGAGTCTTATAATCCCGGTTATTTTGGGGTACACCTTTGTATGTAAAGCGGCATAAATACAAGTCTTGGTGCCAGCAGCAAACTAACCATCTAGACAGCCAACCACATTCTTCAAGATAATCTGATAATCATGGTGAACACTGGTCTAAATTTATCACAAATTACCCTTAGAACTATATTGTAACAGAAATCACCACCAATACTGCTGACACGAACAAAGCCAACATTGTCTCCATTGATAAGAGAGACTTTGTGAGCTGGATTACATCCTTCCTCTGGTCAATAATGACCATATTACAAGACATTTGTTATCCAGGCCAAAGTTGGACTAAAAAAATAAGAGAAGTGATTCAACAGGATCATTGTCAGACCTGCCGAGTCTCCTGCATTTTGCATAGACTCCCACAATATTCTTTGTCTCCCACTCTCCCTCATGATTTTTGTTTAAACTTGTTTTCTCCCGCATTTTCGTTTGAGAAAAACTTT
>VCCN01005986.1:1785313-1801877 GCA_006491835.1 Architeuthis dux | reverse complement strand
ATTTATTTTTATATTATTTTTTTTACTTATTGTTGATGTGTATTTCTTTTCCTAGAAATTCAGTCCATTCTTTATGGATTGTATGGCTTACATTCAGCATTCTTTTGCTGTTGCTGGAGCCAAATTACAAGTCTTGGGAAACTTGCAAATCCGACAGAAGCAGCTGCTGTCACCCAGAGGCACTGATCGCAGATATGATGTAAGAATTATTATATACTTATCCTTTGTTTTTCTTTTTAAAGTCTGTTTTAATCTTTTCATGACCAAACTCCCTGTCTCATTATTTGTAATAACAAATGTATTGTTAATTTAAAAGAACGTATCATCAGTAATATGACCCAGAAAAAAGAAAAAGATTTTTATGTAATAAAAATTAACATTTGACTGAAATTCATATCGAGCTCTATTTATAACAGTTCAATCAATTTTCAATTGATTAGTTACAAAATAGTTCAATTTTGAAATGTAATGAAGTGGATAGGATTGAAGATAACACACCAGGCTAGCAATCACTACGTCATGAGTTCAAATCACGGTAGAGGAATGGGGATTTTACATATCAGTTTACTCTCCTATTTTTGGTGAGGATTGTTCTTCTTGCATAGGTAAATAAAGTCAACTCTGACTTTGTCCTGGAGTTTGACAATATATTAATTATTTTGTGTTATATTTCTAAATTGCCAGGATGCACCATGGAATTTCCAGCAGTCCTCTTGCTAATTTTTATTTGATACTATCAATTTATCTATACATTTCAGTCTGTTTGTATCTATCTATGCACTTAGCTGTTAGCATATTACTGATGATTTCTAATACTGTTATTGTTTTTTTTCTCATTGATAATCACTTTTGTATCTTTTTATCTTATCTAAGATTAAGATTAGTCTTTTCCAAATACACAGAGTGGAAAAGGACCTGATCCTAAATCCAACATTATTCTATATATAAATATTTCTGATTTCTTATGTTAATTTACTTCATTTCCCTGTTTTAAACTTACACCAAGATGTTATTTGGCACCCCTCTTGTTGACCATACATGCAGCTCATCCCTGCCCTAATTGATTTCACATATACTCCAACATGAAACTGTTTACCTTCAGCAACTAAATTAAGATGAAGGTAAAAAGTAGTCATAAAAATAATCAAAGAGACTTATATTTGTCATGTTCCACATCATGATAGGATAAGGAGAAATATCCAAACACACATTGAGAAGATTTGATGTAATAAATAAGAATTTTGACTTAATTACATTGTGGGTGGTAAGTACCAAGTTTCTCATACTGGAATTAAATATGCTAGCCTGACAATTGATAAAGCAAGAGAAAAATATTTAAAAATAATGGTTTTAGCAGTGTGAGATAATAAGATGGTAAAGATTTAGCAAATCCATTGGAAATGGTAATGTAGGGTCTTTGTCAGTTGGAATATAAAATAATTCTATAATGCTAGTGTCACAAAAAAAATTAAACAACTTGCTGAAACAATACCTTATAAGCCCAGAATAGTAAATGCTTGAAATAGGCCTACTGGCTTTTAAGTATGTTCCTGGTTTAAAAAAATAATTTCCAATGTTTCTTTAAAGTTGGTTTTCATTGAGTTTTTCTGGGATTTGGCATGATTCATTTTAAATATACTCCTCAACAAAAAAACTGATCCTATTTTTGTTGTGATTTGCATCCAGAAGCAGTGAAATTATTTTTACAAAAGTTTTTTTTTTCTTTTAAATCTTATATGTATAATTTTTATTATTTATTTTTTACAGGTACCTATTGTGGATTCCAGTAGTATTTTTAGTGATTCATATGACTTGTCACGAATTCTTGAACAGTATAATCAAAGAAACGGTAGGGGAAATATTCTATAGATATAGAAAAAATACATAATTGAAAACTATCAGAAAACGTATACTGTATATTTTTGACTATAAGTCAACCATGAATATAAGACGAGGTCAAATTAGAGTAGAAAAGCTAAGTAAATCAGACGACTCGAATATAAGTTGAACCCAGAACCATTATCAAGGCATTTGATGATTTCACCTTAACGAGAAAAAACAAAACAAAAATAAACCCATAAGTTGGCTCTATATTTTTTATTGAACACGGACTAACTATAAATATATTGCAAAATAGATTAATTACTACTTCATATAAAATAAACATACCTCAAAAACTCCCTCCTATTGTAACACGAACATGGAAAATGATTACACCTTCTGGTGTTAGTTTATCAGCCAATAGCATCACCCGGCAAATCAAGTCACAGTAGAAGTACAAATATTGGTTGAAATAGGCGAGTGTGAATTAACTTACAACTACTGATATTATCACTCACTTGGACATGTGTCTAGTTCAAAGTAGTGGCCTTTCTTTATAACTGACTTGACTATAAGTCGAGGTGTTAATTTTAGGCTACTTTTTAGGTAAAAAAAGCCTTGACTTATATTCAAAATTATACAGTATGTATGCATGTGCGTATGTTTGAATTAAAATGTAGCTACTTCAGCATTTCATAAAATGTTCATATTTCAAGCAGTTTGTGTACATCATTGGAAAGAAGGGTGGTGCTTTCAAATTTCAGATTTCATCTAGTGACTGACATTTCCAAATCTCAATTAAAATATTAAATCTTTATTAACTTGTTCTTAAAATTTTATCAATAAAATATTTTTCAAATGAAACATTTTATTTTTTTAAGAATTATTTTTATGTTAAAATAAGATGGGGTTAAACTCATCAATTAAATATGATTTATGATTATAGGTTAAACATACGAGTTAGTATCTCTCTTAAATGTTGGTGTGTTAATCAGTTTTAAGTGTTAACTAGGGTTCTTAGTTCAGTAATATGACAAATTTTCCTGCAGCACATTTTATGGTCACTTTATATGATAATTCTTCATAACCATGTTTAAAGTGTTGCTCATTTGAATACAGAAAAAAATAGACTCTTTTGTCCTGTTCATAAGCTTTTATGAAGCAGCAAAAGAAGTCTTATGCAAAAGAAATGGTGCTTCGCTTTACATAACACATGTTGGCAGTGATAAAAACACCTTTCATAAAATAGCTGTCATATTACAGACATTAGGTCTAGAATAAACTGGTAAAACAAGACATCAAAGTTGAAATCGACAAAATTATTTTATGTTTCAGTAATTGTTTATTGGTATCATTGTATTCTAATGTTCTCTAGAGAAAGGTATCAATCTGAAAAGTTCCACTCATACTTACTGATTCCAGACTGTAGATCAAACATCAAAAAATAAATCAATGAAAGAATGGCACTTCAATTACAAGTATTCATACTCAGAGAAATAGGAGTCTCAGGTGTGCTTCAAACAGCAGTTGACCAACCAATTAATATACACTAGAAAAAGGTGTTATTTTTTTATGTGTATTCCCAGAATTATATTAGTATATGAATGAATGAATGGGCTTCGCGAGTGTAGATTTTGTATATTAGTATATACAAACAATTTAAAAATGGTATAATTACACTTTTATTGTCCATTTATTTATTTTTTTTTAAAGTTATTGATTTTACTTTTTTCCCCAAATACAGTGACCACTGAACTTGTGCCTCCTTATAACACTTGGATTATTGGACGTGGAGCTGGAAAACCCTTCATAATTTCTGCTACTATAAAATACCCAGAAGATGAATTTGTGTATCCTTTATTTAAATTCTAAAGAACTTGGTTTTTTAATCATTCTCTCCAAAAAGAAATGTCTTTTGTAATGTGAAATATGTTAATACTCATTGTATCAAAACATTTTACAAGGTCAGTCAGCCATTTTGAATTTTGAATATCTCAAAAACTAGTTGTGTGACAACTTGGCAATCGGAAGGGTCCTTACTGCATATGCATGAACAGACACTCTCCCGTGGGTTTTCTCTGTCGGCAGTGAGATGCCATTGAGTGAGCTTGTGTACTGTGTTGCAAAACTTCACATCACCCAGGTCTCTCAGCCCCTCTATAGTCTAGATTTGGCTCCCTGCAACTTCCAGTTTTAACAAAGAGATTTCAGAGCGTGAACGAGATTAAGGAGAATGCAATGAGGCAGCTGATGGTGATCCCAAAAGGATTTTGCAGACTGTTTTGAAAAGTGAAAGAGACGCTGGGATAAGTGTGTGAGGTCCCAAGGGGATAACTTAGAAGAGGGGCCCAGACCCCATTGGTCTAGGTAGGTTTTTTTTCTCGTTAATATTAAATGGCTGGATACTTTCCAGACTGGATCAACCTCGTACACACAGTCATTTTTGTAATGATTTCTTAGCTTATCTTTTACTGTTATATTCCTTAACATTGTTTTGTTATAACCCAGGTTTTCTGTACCAGTTAAAGTGGGGCTGGGTGCAGTATGTGTCTGTCCTGGTGCTGTTCATCATCCTTTCTGACAAGTTGAAAGTTTTCCTCTACAGCAATCGGCTGTTGAACACCATTGTATCAAACCCTTTCAAATCACATCGATTAAAATCATCTTGAAAAGGCAGAGAAAAAAAAAGACTGAATGCTAAAAAACGATGTAATATTTTTGAATGAAACTACTAATTTCTGAACAATCAAGAGAAAATGTTGATGTTAAAGCAAAAGAATATTTTCATAATTTTCAGATTCTGCCGTCCATAAAATGATCCCTTGTTTTTCCTTTAGCCTAAACTTTAAGTATAAGAAGATCTTGGTTTTCTTCAAAAATAATTTCCTATTTTTAATATTTTTTTTCTCTTTTATATTAATCCTAATGTTTGTTTCTCTCATAGCATTTTGTAAAAGTGTTTTATAAACTCATATTTATATTAAAATTCTATTTATTTTTTATTTTTCTACTTAGTAGCAGATTCTAACTACAAGATAGATATTTATAATTACTTTTTGTCATCTGCTTTTTCTTCATATGTTCTTTCTCTGCAAAATTATACAGGTTTCCCCCACAATCTAAAAGTATAATGTTCCTATGAGCGTTCCTATGAAACCTTTGGTAATCCAAAATGGTGTAAAGCAAAGAAGCAATTACCATTAATTTATATGACATCAAATGATGGATAATTTTATATCCGACAGCAGGTTCTTCTCTACTGATTGTGAGAGTTTTGTTAGCTCAATTTTCATAAAGTGTGTTATTGAGGGGGGGATACCTGTAATCATCTCGGTTGCTTTTCTTCTTTCTCACATTTGTCTTCAATCATCACCTTCAAAAGACTACTTTTATGGCTAAGCTTATTTGTTTCTGTTGTTAGTCTCTCATAATTGTCTCTACTCTATTTACTTTCCATTTGTTCTTTTAATTTAAACAGCCTAGTATGTCAATCTTATTCACTCCTTGGACATTGATTTGATCAATGAATTCAATGAAGAAACAATAAAAATATAAAATCCAATATTAGATTTCTGATTCCCATTCTTTTGAACATATTTCAGAATTATCAGTTACCTCCCTCTAATCAAATATTAATTTGTTTACATTTTTTTTTTTATCAGGTATATATTTTGAAAATGTTTAATATATCATTAATATGTGATCATCCATAAATCACTTGTATCTATAATGATCAGAGTATACATATGCTCACTGTAAAAAAAACAGTAGGCTATCTAGGTTTACAATCAAAACCTGACACATTGATAACTGATTGATGGACCTTTATTCTGGTAAAATATATACCTGTCATTTTTTTTTAACGCATATACACTTAATTTTCTGATAACAAAGATATTCTCTGTCTTCTACTTACACTCTACTGACTTTGCACTGTATTATAATTACTTATTTTTTGTTGATTTTGAAAGTACTAGCCCAGTGATTCCCACTGGGGTGGGTAGTTCAAGGGAGAAATAAGGCTATTAGGTAAAAATAAAAGTCCAGTTTAGAGATAGATAGAACTGCAGAAAACCCTAAGTTGAGAATGATTTAAGATGTGCTCTCTCACAAATAGACCTACAAATTGAAGAACTAGTAGTAAAAAAAACCAAAAAAAAACCAACAGATCACATTGAGGTCTATTTCAGTTACAATAGCAGAATTATTTTTTGTAATAAATTGGAATTTCAAATGACGTGTTCTTAATTATTTTCAATTGCTTTCTTTGAGTAACAAATACACAACAGCAGCTGTACAATTATAAAATTAAACTAATTCTTAGCATGAAGCTGTCTAATTATACACAAAATAAAGTTATTTGAAATTATTCTTTGTTACAACTTATTAAATGGAAGGGGGGAATACTAGTAATCTTATTGACAAAAGTGGGGAATGACTTGAACAGGTTGGGTACCACTGTACTAGACTAATCACTTGCCTGGCTTTAAATCAGTTTTTCTTCTTGGTGATTATGTAGTAATGATGGCCACCAATTGGCATCGATACAATATACGACTTAAGTAGTATTCAGTATTATATTCTTTGGTATATTTTCCTTATGTTGCTGTTTCCTCCATTTCAATCCCAAAGTTAGTTATGGTCATTTTTTTTTTTTGCCAATCAGTAAGAAACAAAATTTATGGTTGGATAACTGTATCCTTTTAAGGACCACTTATGCTCTACCCCAGCTTCCATGGAACTATTTCCAACTTCAATTTTACAAGGCAGTTTGCACGGTGGAGATTTACCATTAATTCTTGCCAAGTTTAAAGTCAGGCTCTCTTTTAATCCTAAAACTAATTTACAAATCTGGTAATAAAGAAAAATATTGCTTAACTAATGAGAGACAAGTGGAGTCTAATCTTCCAACTCACAGAAAAGAATAAACAACTAAATATACACCACTTTTTAAAAAAATTTGACTAGTTTTTACCTTCATCCTAATTTTAGTTGTTTTTATACAACTTATTAATTCGGGCCACTGTTTCTATGGCAACGAATAATATGTTGTATAAAAACAACTAAAATTAGGATGAAGGTAAAAAAAACTAGCCAAATTTAATAAGTGGTGTGTTACAATAACTTCTTCCAATAATAATAAAGATTGAACTAAATATACATTATGGATAAACTTGACTCAATAACAGAACATCTTTAAAAATTTATTTGCATTTAAAAAAAAAACATTTAAGAAAGATAAATCTTGTTAAAATATACAAAAATATATACAAACATAAGTTTTTAATAAAGTTATATCACTCATGGATGATTAGAGAATATAAGGCTTTGAATACAAATATGTAAGTAGTTTAATAAATAATTTAAATCTCTTTATCCCCCGATCAAATTACCTTCAATATGAAGTTAAATTCATTCAGTTGTGCAATTCTAAACTGATTAAAATGCTGTTTATAATCAACACTGATCATCAAGTAATGTAAGTACAGTAACAAATACTTTGTTTAAAAGTAACACTAAAGCAAATTAAACAACAATTCTTCATTCATTTTTATTTTGTAATATTTATATGGTAGTTAAGGATGTCCGATTGGTTTAGTGGTAACAGCAAGGACAATGGAATCAACGACCCAAGTCCAAACACTGGTCAGGGCTGTTTATGTTCACTTTGCACTAATGTCCTTGGGAAAGTCATCGATTGGGCTCTCTAGCCTATTTTTTCAACCATTTCAAAACTCCTGGAACATATGACTGCTGGGATATGTCCCGTAGATCTTAACTACCAGTCTAGGAGAAGAACAACTCCAATTCAAAACCAGGGAGTGGAGCCCCTTTAAGATGGTTTGATGTCCTTCCAGCAGCCAAGCTGATGCCAAACGTATCGCTCTCTGCTTTCCTCGGGACTTCTTCAGCAAGGCCAAGAGGGGGATTCTGACGACTGGGCATCCCAGGATCTCCATACTCTTCGCCCAGGCTTGTGCCCTGGAGGGGATACTCCAGTATCGTTCCATTGTCTGTAGAGACAAAACAGAGGCCATTCATTCATGGTATTTAAAATTTAAATGATCCTATCCAAAATGTCCTTGATAAAGTAGTTTGGGCATCTCTCTGTGGAATAGGGGTGAGCAATTAAATCTTCCAGACCGATGAGCAGAGTAGTAATGAAGTAGTACAGATGCAGGTGATTGAACTATAAGGGGCAGAACTCTATTCTTCGTAGTTATTCAATATGATATGTTAAATTGTCTTACACTCAGTTATTAATATACAGTAAATAGATGTAGGGATAACTCAATGGTACATATAAAGCTATAGGTTCAGTTCTCTAAGGTTCCACCAAGAAAAAGAATTTTAAAAATTAAAATGCTCTAAATTTGACTAGTAATAATCCATGTGTAATAACGAATATCATATTTTTATATTCTGCCACAAACATTTTTCTCCCATCACTATTTTTTCTCCTCCCTTATTTCTGTCTTTCTTTATAACTTAATCCTGGTTATTATGTTTTGTTTTATTTTATAATTGATACTGTTATTTTAACTTCATGCATCTAACACATTGTTTCAGGGTTTTAAGGCTGACCATTTTAATAGATTGAATGTTGCAAACAAGGATCAGCATTTCTAATTTTTAAGCAAACGGATTTATATTTCCCATTCTTTCTTTTTTTCTGCAAGTAGTTTCTCATTCTGCAACAGAAGCAATTATTTGGCATCATTTCTAAAGTAAAATGAAGGTTTTAAAAAAAAGTTAAATTCCAGTAAAAAAAATGTTTGTCCTTTTTTATACAGCAGAGCCAACAAGCAATGTTATTAGGAACTGTGATTGTCCATCAAATAAATTGGTCATCCCCTGCTTTCAATTTTGAGAATACTATCATTAGAATTTTTTTTAACTCTTAAACAAACCTGGTGATGTCAATGTAAGATTATCAAATTGCATTCAATTGTTGCTAGACATATTTTGTATTTATCACAGTCTTTTAGATTTTTTTATATATTCTGGAAAGATCTTGGCTAAAATTTCTTTCTTGTTCACTTTTCCCATGGCATTCCGTGGCATAACCTCAAGTTGCTTTAAAACTGTTGGGATTTGATATGATGGCAGACGATCTTCAGCCCACTGGTTCAATTTCTCTAGAGACATTTCTGTAGAGTCATTCTTTAATAAAACAACAACAACAGCAATACGCTGGCCCCATGTGATATCTGGAAGCCCCACCACAGCACAATCCACAATCTCAGGGTGGGCCAACAAGTGGCGTTCAATATGCAGGGCACTTATTTTGTATCCTCCACTTTTAATGATGTCTACTGAAGTCCGACCCATGATCCGATAGACTCCATTTTCATAGAGGGCTGTGTCTCCTGGAATCAAAGACAGGATACTTGTTAAACTTCAACTACAAAATAGAACTCCTTAAAGATTAAAAAATGATTTCAAAACATGTAGAGAATATTCTTAATCTCTTTCATGTTATGCCTAGAGCAGCAATCAGCCAATACCCCGCTTCTATATTCATCCCAGTTAATATGGTATCTTGAGGCAGACAACATATCATCTAATTAAAGGAACAACCTCTATACAACAATTCATCTAATTTTTATATTTGAAACATGGCAGATGAAGGAAGAAGTTTAGCACATATTTCATATATTTAGACGTTTTCTTATTTACAACATTTATAATTAAAAGCAAGTTTTTATTCAAAAGGTTCTTCGGACGATTGAACTCATTCTTGCTGTTTGTGTTGTAAACGCATTTTTTCAGGTGTAAAATCTGAGTGTGATGGGGTCTGAAATGTGATGTTTACGACACAAACAACAAAGAAGTTCAATCGTCCGAATATCCATTTGAATATTAATGACCCTTCTCAAAACTTCTCTTAGGTATAGAAAATACCTAAAAGCAAGTTATATATGTATAACAAATGGAAAAAATCATGTGATGGTTAGCAACTCAGAAAATAAAATTAACCAACAGTTCAAATTCTGGTTTTGATTATTTGTGTTACTTCCACCCTTTGGGAAAGGCATGAATCCAACTCTGCCTGGATTTCTTGTTTTGGTAAACATTCGGGTATGCAAATTCACATCAGTCTTTTGTGCTGATGTTCCTTAGCTATATTTTGTTAAACTGAATGAGAAGCTAGTATATATTAATCCATTCAGAGCAACATTCTTATCTTTAAAAAAAATAATAAAGTTTTACCCATATTTTTACTTTATGTTTTTCTTGGTGTTAAGGCAATACAATTAATACAAATATCTTTGTCTATGTTATTGCTATTAATTTATGGTGTAGCAGTGTCCATTTCTTCTCCAGTTAAATTCCTTTATTCCGAAGTAGGTTTAATATTGCTGATTAGTAATTCAATATAAGCCATAAGCTCAACATCTGAAACTTGAAATTTGTTCTGCCAATTAAAGTGTCTGAAATCTACTTAATTGTTTAACATCCTAGTTTATACATGAGTTTGTTTGGTTTTTTAAAAATATTTGTAACAAGCGCTCATATTCCCAAACTGCTAACATAGATCTAAGAAAAATATCAATTTCTGCTTGGGAATCACAATTTTTCTAATGAATGTGATTATCACCATAATTATTAAGGATTCTAAATCGTTAACCACAAATGTAGCCAACCACAAATTATATTGCACTGCACAGCAAACAAGTTCAGAGTATTCTAAGCTTTTATTTCCCAGTATGAACTCTGAAATGCTTTTCCTTATTTCTCTCATTATGAAGAGAAATTCAAGTGTGTCTTCATTAATGAAACACCTCGTTGACAATCAAATCAACCAAAAGTATTTTAATTTTTTTCCAATGTATTTATTTTTTAACCATTTTGTGACTCCTGGGACATATGACTGCTGGGATATGTCCCGTAGATCTCTTTTCGAAGTCTACTGTGACATTTTAATTCAGGCATGAAGCACCTTAATAGGTCAGTCTTGAAAGGGTCAATGCATAAATTACATCAAAATCTCAGTATTGCAAAAACCAATCTCTCATTTCTGTTTTCTTCTGTCTTCTCAGACCGGCTGTTGCTCAGTTTTGATTAAGAGTTTATAACCAGTGCAGCCTCCCGATTGTCACCTATGGAGCTGAAACATTTTGAGATTGCATAGTTCTTAGTTTGAGAGCCAATGTGCACAGGAGAGAATCATGCTTAACATCACATGGAGAGATCAAAAGACTGCACAGTATATTAGAGAACAAACAGGGGTCAGAGATATAAAAAAAAACTTTAGAAATCTCAAATGGCAGTGGGCTAGTCATTTTGCAAGAATGTCAGACAACCGCAGAACATCACGATTCACAACATGGATCCCCAGAGATAATATGCAAAATTGTCACTGGCAGAATATAATTTTTCCCCCCCTTACACACCTGACGAGGGATCAGACAAAACGTGATAACAAAATCAAGAAGGGATTGAACTCCTTCTTGATTTTGTTATCACGTTTTGAACAAGATTTGGAAGGTCAATGACTCTTCTTAAACTTAAACAATAAAACTAAAATTTATATTTTCATTATGTTAGTTCAAATATTATGCACAAAATATTCATAACCAATGGGTCAATTTATTACCAAAACTATAATATAATTCTGGCATGATACAAGATTTCACATACCTGTTTTAAACCAACCATCCTCAGTGAAAGTTCTCTTAGTGGAATCTGGTCTTTGGAAATATTCTTTGAATACATTGGGTCCCCGAACAAATAACTCTCCTTGCTCATCTTCCATACCTATATTAACAAGTATAAATAAAGCAAGAATACAGTAATGTAATGACTTGGGTCTCGAAGGAAGTCAAACAAGATATATAAAAGACAACCTACCTTTTTTCTCTATGTGAAAACACAAGGTGATCAGTCCGTTCTTTCAGTTCATCTGCTTCTTAAGTATTAGAATTAGTTAGTGGCTTTAGTACTGGTTAGTTGTTGAGACAATAGGGAGGAAAAATAGAATAGAGTGTGGTTAGCATTTAGAAGATCTAGCTAATCTTTAGATATGGCCTGATTTAGGAGAAGCCAAATAGGTATGACCTGAATGGAGGATTTTACCTAAAAGTGTGGCAAATCCCAGACGTTGACATTCGCACCAAGGTCAACTGTCCTGACAAGCAGGAAATAGCACAAGCCAACTCCTGCCATCTAGTAATACAATAATTCAAAGGGATGAGCACTTACTATACAGCAATGATTAGCAATCTAGTCTCGCAGAATACTGCTAATGTATTGAGATACCACACTAAGTTAAGCTTAGTAAATATCTACAATAATTCAAAAACAACTTTTTCATGTTATGTACATACATTAAATATATAAGCAAATGCCAATAAAATGCAATGTGATGTAGCTTCAACGCCCTATAATAATATAGGGTCCAAATTGAACAGTTTCCTAAACACATGTGTTTATTGTTACAACTTCAAAGTTAAACAACTAATAGAAATTTTATTATGATGTATATATAAAGAAAACAGGATTTCTTTTTTGTTTCTGAAGTTGTTTTTCTCATCTGTTTGATTTTGACTAAAATATGATTACAGATTTCCATGGAACTTGCTGTGTTCAGTCATACTTAAGAGGTTTAGGCTTCTCAATCTTTCTAGTACCAATGGGTTACAGAACATTCATAGCAGGTGATTTCATAGCCAAATTCATAGCCACTTTTCATAGCAGGATAAAATCAGCTTAATCTGATGTCACTAATCTATGAAACTTAATTAAGACGTTGGTCAAGTATCAAGCAGCATAGCAGTGTAAATAATTTAACTATGTATTTTTAATCATTGTTTAATTTTTACAATGTTATTCAGAGCCTTTGAGAGCAATTAGTTAAAAAAAAAAAATCTTTTTAAATAAAGTTGTGTAGTAATTATCACTGAAATGATGAGGTCTGATAAAAAAGATTTGATACGATTCGATTCGAAAAAAAAAAACATGTTATCCTGCTATGAATCATTTCGGCTTTGAAAAGTGGCTATAAATTAGACACGGCTATGAATTTGCCTGCTATGAACTTGCCGGATACCAGTACCAATAATTCATTCATAAGAATAATTAAGCTCAATGAGGATAGAGCAGATTGCCAAAAGCTTAGTTGTTAAAATATCAAATGAAAGGATGAAAAAGTTACTTGGTAATCAGCATTTTCTTCAATACATTATTGTCAAACTCCAGTCCAAGTCTGGAGTTGACTTTGTTTTTCTAATGTAACAAGAACAAGAACAATCCTCATCAAATTTAGGGGAGTAAACTCTTCACTGTTTGTCTGTGTCGTCACGTTAAACCAAACCAATATGTAAAATTAACATTCCCCTACCGTGATTTGAAATCACAACAAACTGATTGGTAGGCTCTCACTGACTGAGCTAAATTGACAAGTCTTACATATTTACAAAAATTTATGTTAAAAATACACATGGGCTTATTACATTCATAAAATTAACATTTCCTAACCATGATTTGAAATCGCGACCAAGTGATTGGTAGCTGGCTCACTCACCGACTGAGCCAAACTGACAAATCTTACACATCTACAAATTTATTTATACAATACAAAAGTTGCAGTAATCATCTTCAGTCAGAGTAGGAGAGGAGCTTGATCCTGCAGCAGCCAGGCTTGTTTCTCATTATTGTTAATTCTGTGATCAAGTGATGCTAGCAAACACTTTAAAAATCTTTTCATTTGTCAAATTTGTTATACCTATTCATAACTGCTTTCAATTTAGAGCTTGCGTAATAACATGTTTTTTTAATCAGCACTACAAGGAAAAATTCAAATTTCAAAGTTTCCGATTCTAAGCTTGATAACTGAGGGCTATCTACATGTTTGTGATGGCTGTGTACAACAAAATACTCACCAGGTGTAACTTGAGTATAACTGTTATTCCCGTGGGCAATCACATCATATCCATATTTGGAATAGACATTTGCTTTTGCAATACAAACATCTACCCAAGGCATTGGTCGTCCAACTGCACCTAAAAATACAGAAATAAATCTGATAAATAAATATGTAAATGTGGGTGAAATACAATATATATTTTGAAGTGAAATATCTTGATTTTATTTTCAGTTAGATTAAATTGCTTCTGTACTGGCTTTTTTTTAAACAAACAAATTAGTCCTCACACTGTAATTGGGCCCCATAGGAATTTTTAAGTTGACTAATGATACCAATTGGACATGCTAGAGGGACCTTCAATGACTAAAAATAACTTGGGTAGACATTACAGATCAGTTGCAAAATCTTTTAGCGATATTCAGAGCAAGTTATTTTGAGCTATTTACAACCAAATGTTATAAATCCTGGTTTTAAAATGAAACCCCTGTGTGAACAGATAGCTATGACATAGGGGAGGTAATTTTTGATGGATCAGCTTCAAAATTTAATCACTTCTTCCGTAGTCTATTGCCCACCCTTCCTGAGAACATTTGGAGATATCGTGTGGACAGACAGCTACAATGTAGGGGAGGTAATTGTTCATGGAACCACTCCAAAATTTAATCACTCCTTTCCTAATCTATTGCCAGCTTTCTCACAAAATTCCATTGAAATTCATTGAGAACTTCTGGTGATAGCATGTGGACAGAGAACTTTTAGAGATAGTTTGCGGTTATGGACAGTTAGCTAGTACATAGGGGAGATAATCGTGCATGGATCCACTCAAAGATTTCTTGACTTTTTCCATAGCCTATTGCCCACCCTTCCACAAAATTTCATTAAAATTCATTTTTCAATTTGAGAATATAGATGCATTTAAATCTCTTTGAGTTTACATTAGTATTTGAACATTATAATAGATTATCTTTTTATAAGTCTTCAGATAAATGTCATATTGAAAGATTAGGACTTTGAGATAACCAAGAAAATAGAGCCAGGAATCTGGGAACAATTAACTAAGATATTTGGCTTGTGCCAATGCTCCATCTTAAAAACCAGTAGTTATTTAACCAGTATTCGTCTGTGGTTTCCAGATTATGGAAGGTGCGTTCAAACCAATTTCTGGACATATCTAGGTATTAATTTTGTTGAACCATTCCATACAAATGTAAGTCATGAGCCTTTGTGACTACACTTTACTTTTGTGAAATAGCTTTCTAGATATTTGTTAGACAAGTTCAATTTTGACACGCAACCTCATCTCTTGAGATCTGTTTTACAAGATAAGGATGTTAACAATTGCATTACCACAAGTGTTTCCTAGTTATTTTTTTTAACAGGGCCAACTTCAGCACAAAGCCTTATTTACAGAGCTCTTGATGAGGGTCTTGCTCACTAGTTTGAGACCAAACTACAAACCATTGTATGATCGTGAGTGCTCTTAAATGAATTTTCTGCTGAGCAAAGCCAATTTTGCCACATTCATGAAGCAAGGAACAAGATGTGCACACAAACATCACTTGATGTCAAGTACTGAATTAGTTTAGTAGTATTTCTTGCAATAGCTTTCTAAAGCAAACATTTTTTAAAAAGCACAGGAGTAAAATCAAAATCATATAAAACTGATACGAAACCTGGGATTCTGGGTCCATTCAGAGGATTTGTTAGTGCCATGCCAATCTCTGACATTCCATAGCGTTCCAAAAGCTGATGGCCTGTAATTTCTTCCCAACGTTCCATGATTGGTTGTGGTAAAGAGGCTGAGCCACTCACCATTAATCTGGAAGATAAGGGAAAATTAATCAGCATTATTTTATTTTATGTCGCACATTGATAAATTTACACATTATTTACAATGTTATCATTGTAAAAGCATAAAAAATGTTCATAGAACCTTATCAGTGGCATTAAGGAATGTCTTGGTTTATAAGAATAATGATAAAGATCTTTTTTGTCAAACTCCAATCCAAGTCTGGGGTTGACTTTGTTTTTTGCTACAAAAACAATCCTCACCCAATTTAGGGGAGTAAAAATTAACATTCCACTACTGTGATTTGAAATCACGACCAACTGATTGGCAGGCCCTCTTAGGTGAGCTAAACTGACAAGTTTTACATATCTATGAAAATTTATGTTACCAATACGCAAGGGCTTATTTCATTCTAATAAATAAATACATTTATACTAAAAAACATATGTTTATAATTTTTTATTTATTGTATATACAATACAAATGTTGCAGTAATCATCTTCAGTCAGAGTAGAAGTAGAGTTTGACCCTGTAGCAGCCAGGCTTGTTTCATGTATTTGTTGCACATTCAATTTAATTTAATTTAATTGTGTTGAAGTGTTCACTATCAAAGCTAAGATGTAGTAAGCAACAGTAGCTGGAGTTGCACATTTAACAGAAAAAACACTTAAGTTAAAAAAATAAATTAAATTGGAATTTTTCCCTTTGAACAGGCTTCTATTGAACACACAACAAATACAAACATTAATTTTAGAAATGCTTTTTTAATTTTAAATTGTTACTGTATTATACAAAGTTAAAATAATCATGTTAAGTCTAGAAAAGTAGTTTGAATCTAAAAAGCAAGTTGTTTCTCTGAAAAGAAAAATGTTCCAGAAAAATTATATTGTTTGCATTTTAACCCTTGTTATAAACTCCAAGGTTATAAATGAGTAATAAATATTCTTTCCTTTTATAAACTGATTTTTAATAACTAAAGAAAATTTTGTCAGTCAGCTCGCAACGATAATTTGCATGATCATATAGATCAGTGTTTCTCAACCATTTTCAGCCTAATGTCCCCCCTATGACACCTAGCTACATGT
>VCCN01005986.1:1726495-1746184 GCA_006491835.1 Architeuthis dux | reverse complement strand
TTTTTCGTCTTTTATATTATTTTCTAGTGTCGATATTTTTGCAAATCAATGAGGGCACAGATACTACACTCTGATCCTGGGAAGAAGTGCTGGAGAGCAACACTTTAATCCTAGGCAGAGCACACAGATACATTGGCCCTAGTCAGAAGTGCCAATCTATATGTTAATAATCCAGCCATTTTATGGATGTACCATGCTAGTTAGATTATAATCAAATATTGCCATTTCTGCCTAAAACTGAATCACTGTAGCCTAGTTGTTTCATTTTTTTCACAATAGCCCCACTCTGTACGCTTATCTCTCCATCACCCTAGACTTTACTAACCCACTACCTCATACAAGGTTACATAGAGCATTACATTGGCTTGGCCAAATCAAATGCACTGACACGCGACCAATTGTGTTGCAGAACCAGTAGGACAAAAAAAAGGATGTCATTTTTATTTTTTTTTAAATTAAAAATTAAACCATATACTTACTCACTCTCACACTTTCTATCTCATTCCAACAAGCTTTTCCACAAACACCTACAACGTCATAATTTCACAATAGATTATTATTGTAAATCGAACACCCCCCCAAAAAAACATTTGTAAAATGTAGATCTCTTACTGAGGTATTCTCATCCTCTTCCGATATGACTAGAGTACAAATGTAAATTTTCAAGGCTCTATGCCAAAAAATGTGACCAGGAGCACTGACACAGACAGAAGAGTGAAAAGAATACCTAGCCACCATGTTTTTTGTTGTCCGGTCAGTGATCTTGACTACAGTTATTCAGCAATAAAATCTACATGATAAATGTGTTCAGACAACAAAATCAGAGGAAGCATTAGGGGTCATAGGCAACAAGTTGAAACAGATACTGTAAATCCTAGTTTCCTTGACCTACAAATATTTTACATTTTTTGTATTAAAGTGCAGGGGCACAGCACAGATTTACTTCAATTCAGAGTCTGGGGCTCTATTTTTAGCATCGAGTTAGTAACATTCAAATAACAGTTTACAAAAACAGAATTGAAAAACATTGAAATATGCTGAGACTTGAAGACCATTTTTTAAAAATACACAATACATTTTTCTTTTTATTAGGTCGTAACAAATGAAATGTTTTTTACATCATAGAAAATAATGCTAAAAGTGAAAAATTTACTAATGTAATTGCATTTTTTATTTCATTATTATTGGAGGTTTTTGAGTCCATAACAGCAATGGTATTTACCCAAGTTAGACTAAATTTCATGGATACCAATAATAAATTTTGAGGGAGGCCCAAACCTGTTCTTAATGATGAAGAATTATCGACAGCAGTGGCCTACAACAATTCGAGCACTTTCTGGAAACTTAAGGACTTCAAAAGCAACCATATCGTGTCATCTCAAGGCAATAGGAGAGGTAAAAGAAACTTGGAAAAATGGATCCCATATGAATTGAATGAAATACTTGATGACAGTACCAGATTCCACATCTCTCAGCTGTCTAAGCACAGAGAATTGGAATATGAAGTCTTACAGCATCTTCCATTTCACCTGATATATATCATCTTTTCAAGCATTTTGAACTTCATATTTGTAATAAAAGGTTCAATAATAGGGCAACTATAATTTGTGCTTTTACTGAATTTGTGACCGTTAAACTTAAAGAATTTTATAGAGATGGTATATTATCATTAGAGGATTGTTGGAACAAGGTTACCGTATAATGGTGTAATTGAGAACAAATTTAAGCTATTTTTCAGGTTCTAAGATTCATCAAAAGTTAAGTTAATGTTAAAAATGTTTTATTTTTAGCAGGCTTACAAATTAAATAGTTTTTAACATACGAGTCATTCCATATCAAATCACCCAATTTTAGGAACTTTCCCCAGGTCACCCTCTCAGACCCTCTAAAAAAATCACAGGTGCTCCTATACCAAACTTATAGAGAAATCCAAAATATTAGGTTTGTATCTCTAATAGTTTTGAAATTAAAAATCTTTGAAATTTTATTCAATTTTATCCATTTTGCCAAACAATCCTTTTTGTCCAACGCCCAACATTTCCAGCTCCTTTGATATAGCATGTACAGCTTTGAAACTTTATGACTAGGGCTAACCTTTTCTATAGAATTCAAAAATGTAATCAGATCAGGTACATCTTATGTACTTTTCCACCTACAAAGCTCTGAGAATGATTGTTTGAAATGTGTTCGATTTTCACATAAGATCAACTTGTGAGGCATCCTGTCTTGTATACAAAGTGTTTTATGGCTCAGTAAAGGATAGCAACTCTCACAGACATTTGGCAAAAAGCGACATTTGTCGATTAAAACGTTTGTAACTTGAAATCTATTAAGTGCATCATAATAATCTGTTTGTGTTATTAATAAAAGAAAGATTGCAGAAAATTATCAACTAAAAATTATTTCTGTAGACAATATAAAACTGGAGATAATCAAGTTTGGAAACTTGTTTACATTTGCAAACCAGTGAACTAGTAGAATTTGCATTGGGAAATTTTAGCCCAATTTACACACATTTTAAAGTTTTACAAGAAATATACTAATGGGCTGATTTCAATACAATTTTCGGGACGTATTCAATTTTGAATGAATTTTCTTATGAGAAGGGTATTTTGTAAGTAAATTTTATGAAAATTTTTTTTTTCAAGTCAACAAACCCCCTATTTTAATTTTACAAAATCTCAATAAAATATCCTTTGGATTCCAACAATATATACGTTTCTATAAAGATAATTTCAAAGAGAAATTAAATCCATTGGAATTTTATTCGATCCTGCTTCTTGTTAATTTTAAACTGGCTCTGAATCAGAAAATAAGAAATGCAAAAAAACTCAAATATTTTCTGTTTAAAAAGATTTTCATTGTTTTTTTTATTAAAATACAGTGTACTCTTTCCAAATTTCCAGTTTTTTAAAAACTGACATTGTTTCTCGAGCCGAGAACTTTTCAGCACCCCCTCTATACATTAAAAAATCATAACTCCACAAAAAAAATGAAAGTGTTCATTAACTGCCCACATAATCAAATGGAAAATTATGAGGACATGCCCCGTGGTTAGGGCAATTGAGAATATATTGATTCGGAGGCTCAGATTCTTTGAAAACATCATAAAAAATTCAAACTAAGAAATATTTGAGAACAATAATTAAACTAAAACTAATATCTTTCTATCAAATAGGTTTTTTGCCGATTATTTCTAAAAATGACTACATTTGTATAGTAATCTTTTAGTTTTAGTTTCATGACTATATCCTCTCCATTTTTTATACACAGATCAAGATTAGTTGGTTGCTTAAAAGCAATATTTACATTAATGCCTCTTTTAGTTGAAACCTTGGACTTCCTATAATATATTTTCCACTTCTGACTACTCTCTTTAGACACAATCTTACCTACATAATGTACTGCTTGTTGTTTGCCTACACTACTCTCAAACCTCACAAGTACATAGTCAGCAGGATGTAGATCCCTTACCAAGGTATTCTCATCCTCATCTGATTCCACGTCATCAGCATCTAATGAGTGACTGTCTCTGTCAGCTTCTGCAAAATTAAAGGTTTTTGCACATATCTTTGGTCTTGTGACACTACTTGATGGACTTGGCTCTTCTGAATCAGCAAGTGACACACTCCCACCTGCCGCAACATTCACTTTCTTACTATGAGGTGCTTTCTTCATGATGCTAGTCTCTCTTTTATTTTGTAGGTATTTCAGAAGAGTTTGACTCACCAAAATAGTTGTTAATTAAATTCTAAGGTTGTTCTCATTTTCTCCACACTAAAAATATGGTCAGTAATAAAGTACTAGTTAACACACCTGAGGTTTTAGTAGCCCAAGCTATTGCTCCAAGTATGTACTATCCATGATTCAAATTCAGGGTTTTAACATTTAATGGTTATACCGGGGGAAGACTTAGTAGTTTGATACTGGATTTAGCTGAAAAAAGAACAACATTTAATTTATTAAAATTTTAAGAATTTTGCACTATGAAATTATTTTAACTTACATAGATTAGTACCTAAAAGCTAATGGCATACTCTAAACAGTAAATATACTGATTAATAAGTGCTTAGTGCTTATTTTTTGGACTGTAATTTTTTTAGGATCTTCATTACATCAGTATCACTTATAGTGATCTTGTCTAGATATCAATTTGGGTGGTATGTTGGGAACATTAGACAGGTCTTCCTTTGTGAAAAATCTGTAGCATTGCTCATTTAATGTTTTGGCAATTTCTTTATCAGTGGTTGTATAGCTGCCTTCAGTTCTTTGCAGGTATGTTGGTTTGGATTTTGTTTGCAGCTCAGAGGTACTTCCATACACATTTGGGATTGGCTCTGCACTCTTTAGCCATATTTTGTCTTACAGACTTGGTTGCATGTGCAGCCTGGTTCCTTTTTATGTGGTAATCAGTTTATTCTTTTCCTTTCATTGTGTTAAGGAACTGAATCCAGCTGGAGTATTTTTCCAGGTAGTTCTCAGAGTTTGGTTTAACCACAGCGGTTTTGGAATTTTGTGAATGTTTATTGTCCTGTTTGGAACACAATCATCAACAGTCTCTTGGTACACCTTCTCTAGGATATCCATGGACTCTTGGGTTGATTTTCCACTTAGTAAGTTATTCCAGTTCTTGTCCCTCATCTTAGGGTAGTCTCCTTTATTGTAATTATATATCACTCTGTTGGTTATTGTAGGTTTCAAGTTTGTGTGTATTTTACATGTGATGGCAATATGGTCACTCTTTCTGAGGGAAGCATTATTTTTTATTTCTGTTATGCTAGCTAGTGTGGAAAACAGGAGATCATCACATGTTGGTCGGCGTCCCTCTCTAAATTGAGTTGGTTCAGTGATGTTCTGATGCAGGGACGTGTCTCTTACAACTTCAGTGAATTTATACTCTGCAGAGTCTTCAGAGATTAGTGGTGGAAGTTGAGGGACTGGGTCCCAGTTTATTCAGTTTAAATTGAAATCACCAATGATAAACTTTTGTTGATAACCTGGTTCAGCAGCTATTGCTCTCATAAGATTGTGGAGTTCATCATCCACATGGACTGCCTTGATTGGGATCCCACTTCTGTAAATGCATGTTATGAATGAGTTGGAGTTAAGCTGTCCTATTATTTTTACACACACTGCATCTTTAAAGTTGTGATTCCTTATTTCGATCTTCTCAGATTTATACTCATTGTGTATGTATATGCATACGCCATGTGTGTCAGGGACTTCTAGATCACTGGTATGAAGGGTGTACCCAGGCATCTGTAGATTTACTATGTCTGGAGTGGTTCCATGCTTTGGTTTTATTTCATTTAGTGATATTACTTTGTATCTAGTTGTAGTTGTGAGCAGCTTTAATTCATCGAGTTTAGAAAGAAGTGAGTTGTCAGTGTTGGTGTAGTATAATTTGAGGTAGTCCTGTTTACTGTTTAGTATTGTTGTGGTGCGGTTATGTCAATTATTACACCTCTGATTATTTTCCATTTCTTCTCAGGCTCTTGTTCCCTTCTCTGCTTGGGGAGATCTCTTAGGTTTTTTGCTTCCATTTGCTTCTTTCTGGTCTGGTCTCTGTTGATGAATATGTTTTCCTTTCTGTATTCATTTGTAGATGGCCAGAGTTTTGTTGCATCTCGCAGTATAGATTTTCGGTTACTCTGATTGTTCATATACATTTTTATTTGTCTTGGTTGTTTATCATCTCTCTTGTGCCCTGTTCTTTCTAGTGTAATCTTTAGTTCTTCTTGTATGATTTTTTATACTTGGGCAAGGTCAGTTTCAGCTGTAGATTCTATTACACCATACATAATTAGGTTGAGTCTAATTGCATCTATTTCCTTTTGTTCCCTTATTTCTTTGGTTATAATTGAGTTCAAGTTTGGTGTTTGCTTAACCTCTGGTGAACCAGAAACAACCATATTCAGGGCTCTTTTTCCCTCCCACCAACTTCAAAAACTTCTTCTCTTACAACATTCAAAGCTTCAACAGCTTCTTCCCTTGCAACATTCCTTATCTTTTTTAAGAATGCATCATCGTTTTTCATATCCAAAATTTCATTCAATTTCTCTTTCATACTATCATACTTAGCTTCCGTGGCAGCTTGCTTTGCTTTCATGTTTGAAAATAGTTGCATCATATCAACAACTGCTTTCACATCACAATCCACACAAAACCAGTGAATCCCTACATTGTCTGTATTCATAGCTACAATCATGTTGTATACTTTCTCATCCATTCCATCAATACAGGTAACCTGTATCCAATTTGAGCACATCTCACATTTGTGCCTCCTCACATACCATCTTACATTTCTTTTTCTGTACACACACCTTACAATAGTCCTTACCCGCTGCCTTACCCTCATTTGAAAGAGCCATCTTATGACAGCCGATACATTTGATGGGTGCTGTGTCGTTTAATCAGAGATTATTTATTTTTAAGTATTCGCTGTACCAATCCTTTTTTTTGTCCGGTGAGATTTGTTGTTCCAAATCTTTTTTTATTTGTCAGACACAGATAATCTAAAATATATTTTTTGTTTTTTCCAAAGTCTTTTGCTTTTTTAAAAAACTTCTTACTTTTATTTGAACAGAAAACTGCAAGTCCAAGTAATTCATTCTGTACTATTTCTCTTGGAAGTCTTTATTATTTATCTTTCTTTTGGTACCATTTCATTTGAAAAAAGAATCAAAAGAACTGTTATATTTTTAGCACTGGAGAACACATGCGTTCTCGGTGAGTGTTAGGCGCTAATTTCAAAGACTGAGTTTGTTATTATCTGTTTATGTTGGTTAATAAAATAAAGTTTTGAGAACTTACAGGATGATTGAATGCATAAACTTTGGTGGTTTGTGTATTTGAAAAAGGTGGGATGAGTTAGGATTTACTGCAATAATCTGATTGATTTTGCGTTGTTTTCATTGCGTGGAGCTTCAGAGAACATATCCACTCTCTTTGGCTGACTGGGACTTTAATAGAAATGTTTAAGATTATGCATGGTTTAGAAGTAATAAACCCTGATGTATTTTTTACTAGAAGGGGGTACAAGGGTCTGAGAGGCCACACATATACGGTAGAAGCAAATAGAAATAGATTGAAATCAGAAAATTCTTTTTTAGCAATAGTGTAGTAGGACTTTGCAATAGATTAACGGAATATGTAGTGCTATCAACAGATGCAAATGATTTTAAGAAGAATTATAATGTTTATAACACCAACGCAAAGGTTTAAGGCCCTAGATATTGTGTAAATATAATTGTTTTGATGTGTGCTTGTATATACAAATTATATACTTTATTTTCACGATTTCACTAATGTCTAAAACTTTAAGTGAAACACGAATGAAGTAGTATTAAGATTAATGTAAGCGTTAACATCCCATGCAGGGACGGCACTACCTATTAGGTCAAACTAGGCAACCGCCTAGGGCACAGTAATGACCTTTCAGGGAGAAAATTTAAAAGAAGATCAAGCAACTGGGGGCGCAAATTTTAAGTCTCACCTAGGGTGCATAAAACCCTGGCTCAAATTTCAAGTCTCACCTAGGGCGCAAGAAACCCTCGCGCAGGCCCTGATCCCATAAAAGAAAGAGTCAAAGCATTTCCTAATGGTGTCACACTCACAGGCATTTATTGGCATTGCCCATATTAAAAAAAACCTTGTTCCCCAATTCCATGTATTTGTGGGGGTATGGATAAATGCGCACAGTTGTAATATTAGGCTATTGGAAAACCTTTTCCTATCTATTTGATGAATGACAATATTGTTTTATTAAAGATGTCCGTACAGCAACAAGAATGAAGAGTGTTTGAGCAAAGGTTAGCAGGCAAGTCACTTCTTAGTCTAGTGAGTTCGATTCTTACTGGGTGCTCCGCTGTAACTCTATGCCAGGTTTAAGCTTAGAAAAAACAAGAGAAAAAATTAAATATATTTAAAAATGTTAGCCTTTATATTTATTTAGTTGTGTTATTTGGAAGCGTGATTACACTGATGAGTAACAGAGTGACAGCCTTGGGTCAATGTGGAATTTCAGAATTAGTGACTTGAAATTTGCTATGCATCAACTAATACAGGGGGAATTTTGCCACTGTAGATAGGTTATCTTAATAATTCAGCCTGCATCGTAGAATATTTATCAGCTACCACCAAGCAAAATGTGTTACAAAATCTATACTGAGCCAACAAAAAACAACCCCTAAAGAAGCAATAAATGATATTGTGTGATGAACAACATGGCGTTAGTGTCAGAAAAAATATAGCTGTGTGTATTATTTATACTTCTAAAGGATGGCTGACACTGGGAGAACAGATGCTGTTTCCCCTCTAGATGGAAATGGGTCGAAAGCCATCCCATTGTGCACCAAAACCGCATGGTTTGTCGGCAACAAGAGGTGTTTAGTATAAATATACCTTTATTTTTAAAGTCAGAGTGTAAACAACAGCTACTTGGAGTGCCAAACAGAAGCAGCAAGCAGTACAATGGCTACTCGCAGTGTATGCAGTAACACCCAGCATTATCACCAGACACTCAGCAAAAACCCGTCCTACCTACAATTCGGTAGGGTCGACATCAAAAAGATTCGGAGAACCAGTTTGCCAAAGGGTGGACATTACCTAAAAGCTATTATTTGCCCCTTCGTGTTCAAACGGACGTTCTTCGAATAGCAGTGTGTAAAACACACTGTTTTGTTATGAGGCTAGTGAAACCGCAATAAAGGGGCAACTTTATTGCAATCCTCCACCTTTGAACCACGCTGCAGTATTTTCAAAACCTGTCTTCTATGTGCTGTTGTTAATAAAACCCTAAAGAAAATGTAAGATTGTATTTGTTCTCCTTCCATCGGCAGCCTAGCCATCACCCCTTCACTAAACAAGAATTTCTCTCTCCATCTGCATTATTCAGGGAGAGGTCCTTTTTCTCAAATTAGAGTGTGGAGATTTTGTCAAACGAATCTACTTATTACACTCGAAGAATGGACAAAATTGTATGATGAGGGTGTTCCTTTTTTGATGCGTTATACCTAGATTTCAAGAAAGCCTTCAACTCAGTTCCTCATTGTAAACTGATCTATAATCTGCAAAGATGTGGCATAGCTGGCAAACCAAATATCTATAAAATGCAAAATCTTTGCAGATGATACCAAATTGTACCACCCAGTCTTGTCGACGGTTGACCAAGTAAGAGTACAGGAGTACCTAGATAAATAAATGATATGGTCAAGAGAATGGTTATTAGCTTTTAATGAAGATAAATGTAAGGTGTTACACGTAGGAAATAGAAATCCGTGTTATGATTACTGTATGAATGGAAACATACTAGATATTGTAAATGATGAAAAGGATCTTGGTATCATAGTAACTGATAAACCATCATTCTCTAGTGCCGTGGCTAAGGTGAACAGGGTGTAGGACTGATTAAGCATACCTTTACATATATAGACAAGCACTCATTCCTTATACTATATAAGACTTATGTCAATCCACACCTCTAATACTGTGCACAGGCCTGGTCACCGTACTTGGAGAGAGATAAAAATCTTTTAGAAAAAATCCAGAGATGAGCAACTAAGTTAGTACCGGAATTAAAAAGTATGAGTTATGAGGATGGGCTAAAAGTGTTAAGGTTAACATCGTTAGAAAATAGGAGAGATCGGAGAGACTTAATAGAAATGTTTAAGATTATGCATGGTTTAGAAGTAGTACAAGGGACTGAGAGGCCACACATATACGGTAGAAGCAAATAGAAGTAGATTGAATATCAGAAAACTCTTTTTGTGATAGGACTTTGGAACAGATTACCAGAAAATGGTTTGTAGTGGTAGAATAGATACTTTTTGTCTATAATTTTGAGAAGAGTCATTAACATTCCAACTTCTTTTTGTTAGGAAAATCCAATCTCTTCTTCCCATTGTAGATTTAGTTACCAAGAAGGTTGGTAATTGTAATGAGGTAAAGAAGTGGGAATTAATAGAGTTGTAGGAGAATGTGTATCGTTTTTACATTCGAAACTAGCGAAAAAAATAATGCCAAAATGACCTGTCATGGTGGACTGTAGCCACAGCAGTAATAGTAGTCGGTTGTCCTGAAGGTTAGGGAGGAAGGAGGTCATGTGGTCAAAAAGAGGAGGAAGGAATATTGGCCATATTGGTTTTTGGCGGTCAATACAAACAAAGAAATCAAAACAAAAGGCCTCAGATTTAAAATGAAAAAAGGTTGTATTTTATAAAAACATTGCAATGAAAAAGGGCACAATAAAAAGGAATACACATATATGTAAAAGTAGTTAGTGAGAGGTTTTTGGTGAGATGAAGAGTTATGGTAAAAAGAAAAGGGATTTTTCCAAAATGGATTTTATGAGAATGCAGCGTTAGTTATGCGAACTAAATCTTTTAGGTGATAATTTGGCTAAGAATTTGGTGCTCTCAGCAAAAGAAATCGGATGTTAAGAGAAAAAGAGGGCTTTGACAGAAAGTAGAAGATGCCAGGCATGTAGTAAGGATAGTTTCTGGTCAGGAAGACATTTTAAGGAGTAGATTTGCTAAACCTGATTTTAGTTAGAACGTGAGCCCTAGGCGAAACCAAACATTAAGTGGAAAAAGGAAGAGATATTTTACGTGCCAGAGAAATAGACACAGGCGAAAGAGGCACTGTAGGGAACAGGCTTCAAAGGCCTAGAGAATCGTAAAACAAGGTTTTTTATAGGCGTGCTGACGTCACGCAAAAAGGGAAGCTAATACTTAGTTTCGTACTTCATAGGGTTCAGAACTGGCCCCGTCGAGGTGATAAAAGCCAGCTTGATATTTTTAACCCTATTTTAGTACTTTGAGAAATGTCACCGCTACACCATCTTTGAAGAATCGATCGAAATGTTGTGTTAAGAAGAAATTGGATTGTCTGAACAAAAAGAAGTTAGATCCTTTTTCTTTTAATTTTTTTTTTTAATCGTAGGAAATATGCAAAAAACTTCACTACAAATAGATTTTAAGCAAAAAAAACTCAGACAGTACAAAGTGGTTTAATTTTTGGGGATAGTCATTATTTTCAGAAAGAAACATCCTTTCTTTACTCAGAGGTGGGTTGGCTGTGTTCTAAAACAAAAAATAAAAAAAACATAATATTTTAAAAGTCATTAGTTTTTCATCGTGACACAAAATAAATAAAATAGGTCTACTTACTTAACTTTGTTGCGTTTCGAAAAAAATGTTTTGATTTTTTAGGCAAAATTAATTTTTTCTAGATTTGTAGGTATTCTTAAAGTGTTTTCCGTATGTTTTTTTTGTTTTTTTTGGTTTTAAGAGAATTCATCTGACCTGTCAAATTAATATCGAATTCGGAATTCCCAAACAAAAATAAACGGGGAAACTTTCGATCGTCACCGCAATTCTTTACACTTCTGGTTCCGGTTTATCATGATTATCTCCCTTAGATCGACTCTCAAAACCGTGTTTGTGTTATGTCCCTACATACACAAGTGACACGCTGTTAGTGTTTTTGCATATTACCTAGTGTTTTTCTTTTTTTTTCTATTTACTTTAAAAAGATTAAATGTCTGGGAGCCCTGGTTTTTAATAATGACAATATGAAACGACCCGGTGAAGCTTAAAACAAAGATCCAAACATTGGAAAGCTGACAAATAAATAAATAATGGGAGCTGAGAACAGTGTACTGGAAGATTGTGATATTGGAAAAGCTTTGCCGATTGTATCTGATGTTGACTGGATGCTCCGGGAAGCTGTACAGAAAAACAACACGACCACACCTTCGTCTTCCCTGGTTGTGTTTACCCTTAAAAAGAAAGACAGGCGAAGAGAATGGGACATTATACAGCTCAACGCCAAAGTATGTGATTACTTTTTGTTGTACCGATTTATTTATTCTTTAGGATCGTTTTTAATTTTACTGGGTGGACTAGAAATGCAAGTGGAAAATGTGTTTATCTTGTGTTTAGTTAAATATGAAAGTTGTCCTCTCATACAGACTTACTGGTAAATTTAAAAATTATTTGTACATTTTATCACATTAATGATGACTGTTTTTTTTTCTAATTAGGTACTTTTATTTTGCAGTAATTCAGAAATATCAGTTTGTTTAGTAAATTTAAGCGAATTCTGCTACACGTTTTCATCTTTGTCGTGGTATGAGTATTTAAAACTGCAATTACAAATTTTAAGTTATTTTTAGACATTAGTATTTCCCATTGATCCACATCACAAATACTATTTTTGTTTTTCAGTTATTACTGAGTGAATCCCTTTTGTTTTTCAATTCAGTTACATTAACGTTATGTTAGTTTAAGTCAAACTCAAACTGTATTATATATTTTTTTAACAATTATTTTCTTCCGATCCTTGTTCTAAGATTAAGAATATAACAACATCCCTACTGGTTTTTTTCAACCCCCGCAGTAAAAACTTGAAAGCATAAATACAAACAACTGAAGTTTTTTTAAAAACTTTATTTTACTCAACGTTTCTTGTTTATTCGTCTTTTTCGATCAAAGTTTTTTTTAATATTTTCTATTCGTTTATTTAAAGCTAAATCTAAATCAACAAGAAGGATCATATTTCTCTCGTGTTTTTTTTTTAAAATTTATTTAGTGGTTCAATTTTAGCCTCTTCCTAAAGATAGAGATAAGTTTTTGAAAAATAATGTTCATTGAAAAAAATAAATTAATAAAAAACATCCGGGTGGCCGGCTAAAGCTAAAATCTTTATGATATAATTCATTAATGTATGGTCAATTCAATACTTTAGTCCTTCCCTTAATACACATTACACGCTAATTCTATTACGAAAAAGTCCAGTTGTTAAGTTTCAAACAAAATAAAAAATCTTTAAATCGCTAAAACAATGAAGGAAAATCAATTTTATTTCGTATGTCAAACAATTTTATGTTACCGCCGCGTGTCAAGGTCATTGTTGATATTCGTTTCAAATTATTCATACTGGACGACACTAATAAACAACAAACTTTAACGTGATAGTAATCGACTGAATTACTGCATTGTCATTTGAGAGCGTAGGGCGATTTCAATCTCGTGTTCTCTGTTAATAATTTGCCTTTAAATACCCTTTTCTATCGAGATAGTGATATTTGTGACTTTTTTTATTTTTACGATCTCGGAAAAATGAAAAATGCTTAAAATAAACCGTCATTCTCCCTCTTACTCTCCCCTCCGCTCTGTGAACAATACGAAGTCCACCGCTGCTTATATTCATCAGCACCCAGGTCGTTCAGCTAAATAAGCGGGCACAAAAAATGTTGTAAATCGACCCCCCCCCCCCTCCCAAAAACAAATTAGCGGGGTGATTTTCAAAAACTTATCCCGGAGTCACGTTGATATACACAGGAAATTTCATTGGGTTATGTTTTGTGGTAGATATAGACAGTCGGACGGCGAATTATAATAAGTTATGTTTTATTTTCGATGACAGCATATCTTGTTAGGTCATGGGAAGTCATTTAACTGTTTCAATGCAGACTAATATCAAAATACACCTGGTATTTTGGAATGCTTTATGGATCTCTTCCCTACAAAAAATATAAAGATTATTCTCCCCAAAAGTCATCTCTGCTCTTTAATTGATATTTTAATCACAATAATCGCTTTGAAGCAAAAGAATTATACAAGTATTTCTCGGGAAGTCATTCATGTACATCAGTCATAAAAACATTTGGTTTATATTTCCGTGTTCAGTTTATTAATAATAGTTTCTACAATCAAAATCTGAAAAATCCTAGTTCACTCACACTGCTAATATGTACAGGGTTAGTGAGAATTAACTCCCTATTAGATATGAATGGCCTGCACGAAGCCCTGGCCATAAGCCCTGTGACTTCTTCCAGTGGGGGTGGGTTATAGGGGAGGTGTACCGCACCAAACCACAAACTCTGGATCAGCTGAAGAAGCGCATTCGACATGTTATGGTCAACATACCGCCAGACTAGGTCTATCATGGCCATACCAAAACACTGACAGAAATTGCTGCCTACGTTGAACAGCAGGCAAATTCAAAAGCTAGTTTGACTACAATCAACCCAAAAATAATAATAATGTTATTTCCAATAGAGGGTTTATTCTCACCTATTCTGTATGTTGGTTGACCAATGACCATCACAACCTGTGTGTGACTGTTTTTTTAAAGTGGGACGGTCGTTGCACAGTGATAATTCCCACTATCCTGGCCTCAAAATGTTTTCCAGTGGTCTGAGATGTCATAACTGCCTGAAAAGAGCTAGGCTCCTGATTTGTTTTTCTGTCAGAGTAACCTTCACTTAGTTAAACTGCCTTACAGGGCTAAAACTTCCTTGCTATTTACCCATAGAGAAGGCGAAGAAGTGGATTCATGCCTTTCCCATGGGCATTAGTGCGAAGTGAACATAAGCAGCCTTGGCTGAAACTCTAACCCAGTTCGCCAATTCTCTTTTCTGTGCTGCTAACCGTTACACCACACCGCACTTACTACATTGCAAATATAACCTATTTTAGAATAAAAATTATTGAATTGACATACCCTACAGTGTTCTACACGTCCTGTGGTTTAATCACAGGTCAACTTTACTGTCGGAACATTCCCGCAGAGGGGCGACAGACCCCCCTAGCTAGTTCTGGCATCTGTCAAGAGAAGGACATGTAAAATTTAATTTTAATTTAATGTTATACTGTCTAGGGTAGGGTTGCTAACTGAAAGTGGACAGTATTCAAAGGACCAAGGAAATTAGAGACCCCAGAAGCAACAAATGGTTAAGTAGCAAGAGCAATCGGAAACCAAAAGTTCTAAGATCAACAAGTGTTTGGAGAGAGTAGTCTGCAAGGAATAGAGTTACATGTGGTCACAAAGAAGTTGGCCCTAGCAGAAACAAAAGAGGAAGCTGACCTTGTATCAGGTAGCAAGGGAGAGAAAGAAATAGGAAATAGTGCAGGGACTTGCAGTGACTGTTTTTGTTTTCTGATAGGACAGTGGACTCTAAAAGTTGCATATTCAAAGGCTGGTGTAGCTGATTCTCTTCTGTAAGTGTCAACATTCTTTCATTACTGTAAAGTAGTGGTTAACAAGTTAGTATACAAACCATTATTACTGTAGTCAGTCACTGGGTGCCCCACGAATGCAACCTTGTGCCTTGTTTAGTCATGTCTTCGAAAATTCTGCTTGGAATTGTTCCCTTTCAATTTTATCAAATCTATAACTTGTTCTTACCACTGTTTAAAATGTGCTATTGTGAATATGAATGAACTGCAAAATAATTATACTATTATTCTGCTTGTTTGTACTACCATTATAGCTGGGTGGGAATATATCATATTTAGTGACAATCGTGCACTTGGTGCTAAGTTTTTGCAATTTGGCACGATGTTAGATGTGACCATCTAAGTGTTAATCTCATGTGTCCACTGCTGGTAGCCCCAGATTATTGTGCTATACCACTAATTATATGTATCTTGTTATGAGAAATCCATTTCCGGCATTATCTTTACTTTTCAAGTTCATTTTAAGGTCAGAAATCACTTTTTAATGTCATTTTATTAAAATTATTTTCATTAAAATCACCATAGTTCCGGATTTGAATTTCATTTAATTTCTGTACAAACATATATATTCTGATAAACAGTTAAAGATACTTAAGGCTTGACTATACATATTACATATCTATTATAGGCTGGATCAGGTCTCTATATTATTGTTTGTGCAGCCTCATTCATTTAAGCTTAGTCTAATTGTAATGTCAGTGGGAGGGGGTGAGAGGTCACTCACATAGAGAATCAACAGGAGACACATGCAAAGACATGGTGGTAGGAGGGAGATACAAGGGACTCCCTGGGAGGAGGGGTATAGTGGTGTGAGTGGTGAGGCCCATGGGGGAGAGACAGAGAGGTCGCACATGCAACTCACAGAGAATTAACGGGAGATACATGCAGACGTGATAATAGAAGGAGAGTGACGAGAGGGGGAGAGAGAGACATAGAGAATCAACAGGAGACACATGCAGAAACGTGGTGGAATGGAGAGGGGAGACACGTCGCAATCACATATGGTTGTGGGAGGAGGGAGAGAGACAGAAGTTGCATGCGCAACAACTGCAGAGAAGAGGTGGTTGGATTAAGGGAGGGCATCCCACCCTCCTACCACCATGTATCTCCCGTTGATTATGTATGTGAGTTGCACATGCGACCTCTCCCTTTCCTCCTCCCTACCTAAGCCTCCCCCTCCCACTGCTGATCTCTATCCTCTCACCCACTACTCCTTCCACTACATCTCTGCATGTGTCTCCCGTTGATTCTCTATGTGAGTTGCACATGCAACCTCTCTCTCTCTCTCCCACTACCTCACCATCCTCTCGACTCATCCCTCCTCCTACTAACATTACTCAACATAACAATTAAACTAAGCTTAAATGAATGAGACTGCACAAACCGTGATATTGGGCCTGATCCAGCCTATCATAGATATGTACTAGTCGGTAATCCAGCCTAAAGTATCTTCAACTATCTGGTTATCTGAGTATATGTGCTTGTACAGAGATTAAATTTAATTAAAATACCTTAAAAAATGATTTCAGACCTTAAAATGAACTTGAAAAGCTAAAATAACGCTGTAAAAGGATTTCTCATAACAAAGTACATATAATTAGTGGTATTACACAATAATCTGGAGCTACCAGTAGTGAAAACATGAGATTGGCGCTTATCGGTGGTGGCCATATTGGATTGCGCACACAGGCCACCTCAGATCAACACCAACTTGTTTGCAGTGATTTTTGTAAATGTTATGGTCATATCTAACATCATGCCAAATTGCAAAAACTTAACAAGTGCACATTTCTTATGAATTCCCTCCCCACTATTAAGCTTTCTGATTATTATTCATTCTCCTTATATCTTTCACCCTTTCTCTTCTCCCTCCCCACCCACATTTGCAATGTAATTAAGAAGGGTAAGAATGGACAAGGATGCTTATGCTTAAATGGGAGCTTAGTCTACTTATAGACCAGCATATATGATACTCCTCCATTAGAAGTCTGAAGCCTATAATTAAGTTATAGTAGTGGTAGACCACAGGAATATAGACAGCAAAAGCAATCAGTTTCCATTAACTTTGCATGTTATTATAGTTAACATTCCATAGATAATGAATTACGTATATAATTTAATTGCAAGAATATATATGCAAGAGTAACGATGATATGAACACTTATGGACTATTAAGAAATGGGTTCTCATAGCTGCTATTATGCAGTAACCATCTGTTGTAATTATATTTTCAGCTTAAGTTTAATAATTATTTACTAAGCTGACCTTAGTCTTGCTCACGGTGACAGTAATGGAGCACCCAGTAAGGATTAAATTCACTAAACTAGCTAATTGATCTTTGAGATAAGTTTGCTTACCATTGCACTATGGCAGGCACAGCTGTTAGAAACCATCATCAAATCTGTCAACATGGGTTTCTTCAGTTTTTAAATTAGTCTGTATGTATGTATGTATGTATCACGCAGCGACAGTGGAACCTTATGTCTAGAAAAAAAACTTCTTTTTTTTTTAAAATTCCCTCCTAAATAGGTTTTTAGTGGTGGGGTTCAATTTGCGATGTAAGTTGATGCCTTAGTTTGTGTCCGGCAGCATTCATGCTTGTTTCTTGAAGGCAAGAGAAGTAATCTATTCATTGATCACCCCTTTTTTTGATTTTTTAATTGATCACCCCAACACTGCATTCTGTCAAAAGATGTTGGTCAACTGACGGTTTCTATTGGGTGACCAACTAGACCTGTTTTACTTGTTAAAATAGGAATCAAAGATTCATCTCTTCTTGGATCTTATCTCTATTACTTGGAACAATATTCTTGTATGAATGTTTTTGCAATTGATTAAATTGGTTACTTTATGTTGTATTGCTGTAAGCTTCATTCTCTTATAAAGATAGTATGCGTATCATAATTATCTAAAAGACATTGCAAAATTTGAACGCATTCCAGAATGTACTCAGAGAGCGCATGCCTCCTGTCAACGCAATTCTCAAGGGAAGTAATTGTGCATGGATCCGCCCAATTCATTGAAATTCATTGAGAACATTTCGAGATATTGTGTGGTCAGACATGAACTTTTGGCGATATTATGTGGTGTAGACATATAATTACAACAGATAGGGAGGTACTTATGCATGGATCCGTCCCAAATCATTTCTTCTGTAGCCTATTGTCCATCCTTCCACAAAAGTTGATTGAAATTCCTTGAGAACTTTTGAAGATATTGTGTGGATAGACATGAGCATATACATAAATGTATGGAAAAAAAACGGAAAAATATCTCTTAATCAAAAAAGAATTCCTGGATCCGCCCGAAAATTTAACCACTTCTTCCTTACCCCAATGCCCACCCTTCCACAAAATATCAATTCACTTTGGACATATCATGTGGACAGAGATGGATGTGACCGAATACATATACCACTCCAACTTCATTAGCAGTGGTAACAATAGCAACAACAAAAAAAGCCTATTTCTAAACCGATATCTAAATGTTAATCTTAATGAAAACTAATCTGATATTTATTTTTAAAGATGGAAAAGATCACTGTTATGTGTGTTCTTATTCAAATGGTTTTTCGGACGATTGAACTCCTTCTTGTTATTTGTGTTGTAAATACGTTTCGGCCAATCCATTCTTCGGCCTTCTTCAGGTGTAAAATTCGAGTGTGATTGGGTAAACAGAAGTTATGTTTAAAGGGGGTAACCCTTATAGCACATGGCCCGGGTGTTTCTTTGTCTTGTCGGGTTTAGATTTGTTGAGAAGTGGAAGCCACATCGGAACGTCATGTTTACAACACAAATAACAAGGAGTTCAATCGTCCGAAGAACCATTTGAATATTAATGACCCTTCTCAAAACTATAGAAAGTAATGTGTTCTTGTTGAACATTTTCAAAACAATTGCATTACTGTATTGTCTATAACTTTGAGAAGAGTCATTAACACTGTTGTTCCTGGTGGGGATGTAGCCAAGGTCTGTGCTGTGTGCATGTTGAGTAATGCCACAACCATTGTGGAGGCTTGGGCATGGCTTGATCACAAGTTTGAGAATTATATTACTGTTTAGAAATTTATATTCTTGAAACATAGCTTGGTTTTGTAACTTGGATATTAAACTACCTCCAGTTTAATGTATAGTATTTTAACAGATTGCAGAAACATTTAGAAAGTGAAAACAATTGCTCTTTTTTGATGTTTTTTTTTCTCTATTTGTTTTCTCTATTTCAATAGTCTTTTTAGACATTAATACGGTCTTGATGTAAGGATGTTGCTAATTTGATATATGAATTAACAAACCAAACTAAAGAAACTACATTGGGCATAAAAAAAAAACACTGTTTTCTTGCATCATATCTAGTTCTCATGATGAGATGAAAGGTGTGTTTTACCATATAAGCCCTAAAGTGCACCGTAGGGGGTCCAAAGCTGAATGTTTTTAGCTCATCCTTCTGCATAGTATCTTCTTTTTATATCTTATACACATGGCATGATTGTATGCATAAGTGCCCCACCATGCAGCTATTAAAGAAAACCTGTCTGAGCGGAAATATCTGTGTATATCCGTATTCATAAGTCTTGGTATCCTGCCATCCCTCGTTCTCGCTCGAATTGATAAAAGAAGAGCAAAATAAAAAAGAATGGCCGATTTGGCAACCTTATTTTTAGCTAATA
>VCCN01005986.1:1696162-1708078 GCA_006491835.1 Architeuthis dux | reverse complement strand
ATATATATGTAAACTGTATAATATTCTTATTTTCATTTTTCTGTTTCTTTATATTTTTTTAGGCGATCAAATTTAAAGATAGAAAAGAAATTTGCAGATGAAGAGATCTGCCATAAAGACAAATCTTCCCCTCCAAAGGACATCAAGGACACCAAAATACCCATAAAAGATAAAAGTAGATATTATTTGCATTTCTTTTTTTCTTTTTCTTTTTCTTTCTTTTTTAAATGAATACTAAAATAATACCATATATTAAATCTGTTTACCAATGCTCTAATTCCAAATGGTACATGTTGAGGCAATCTTTGCAATAACGTGCTTCAGAGAACAGTCATTTTGAGTGGCTAAAATTGGGTAGATTTAATTTCCAGGTAACTGTATATGCTCCAAAAACTCATACAAAGGCTCCAAAAAGTATAAATAAAATAAATATTTCTCTATATACCTTTTAGATCGATAATAACGTTATTAACTGATCAATACATTGTATATTTATATTTTTTGGATCCTACATGAGTTACCTGGAAATGAAATCTACCCACTTTAGCCTTTTTTTTTTAAATTTAGCCACTTTTAGCCATTCACAATGGCTGTTCTACAAAGTGCATTATTGCCTTTAGTAATTACAAAAAAAAAGCTCTGAGCAACAGTCTCTCATCTTGCTGTAGAATGTGTTCATCCATTATAAAAACATTTTCCTTTCATATTTTCTTTTTATTAAATACTATTTCTTCTTCCAGATTCTGTCCTCAAGACAGTAACAGAATTTACAATATAGCGATCACATGCCGACAGATCCTTCGACATTTGTCCTTGTTTATTGCCTGTTTCCTGGCATGTTAATATGACCCAGATCCTGGATAACGGTGTTCAGCCAGTGTTGTCTTGGTCAGCCTTTGGGACATTTCGAACCAAGCTTCATTGGGTTCAGGTCAAAGACGTCCTTTGTAGGATAACTAGGCTCTGTTTACCACTTAGAAAAGAATCCTTACTTTTAGTCTGTATGAGTTTTGTTGCTCAGAACACAGTAGAAATTACATAAAATAACAGGTTGTTTAAGTCACTACACATGCTTCTATTAATCGAATTCCATCCATCGCTAGTATAATACTAACATAGACTACTAATTCATTTCATTATACTAAAAATTGATAAATATATTCAAGAGGGGAAAAACTGAAAATACAATTACTTTAAAGTTGGCCGAGAATAAAGATAGATCTTATATTTGTGTAAAAATGGCTTGTTTGTTGAAATAAAAAGCATTTAAAAGAGTTAAGATGTTGAAAATGGCCTAAACAGCCATAACATGTACATCAGAAGACATACACCAATACACAAAACGGAACTACATTCATAAAAACGTTAATTTTTTTTTTTTAAATTTTGAACTTTTAGAATTTTAATATTTATAACATCTATAAAACTAAAATTGAAAATAATTTTCGATAGTTTTCATAGTTCATTGTTTATCATTTAAAAATTATAAATATTTTATTTTTTTTAACAGCTGTGATAACAAATGTAAGCCCTAGCAAGTCGCAGGATAGCACCATTTCTGAAGATGCTGTCAATGTGGAAAATAAGATTTGCCAAGAGATCGATATTGATGATGAACAGTCAGAGATTGTGCATCAAGGTGATTGGCCAGACTGGGACAACAACTCTTCAGGTTGGAGTGACAATGACTATTTGAACATTAAGGAAATAGAGTCAGACCTGCAACAGATTTCTCCAACCATCAATTCTATTGATCAACTCTCCATTACAAAAAAAGACTTTACAGAGGAGGAGGTTGATCGTATAAATGCTGTGAATAAAATCCATTCTAATCCAATCAAAATTGACCTTGAAGACACTTCTTATGAAGATACATGGGAACATGAAAAGAACCAATGGGGAGGGATAAATGACCATTCTTTGCCGACTTCAGCAAAAACAGATATCCCTGCCTCAAAAGATGCAGGTCATGCTCCAAACTTGTCAAGCTCTTCAAAAAGTCTTTCCCAAAAATCACTGGGTGAAGAATATGATATAATGCATATTAAGGTTACAAAGAAAAAAGATGAAATAGACTATTTTGTTGACATGCAGCCTGTTATATTGTCAACGCCAAAAGATGAACTCTTGTCACTTCCTGTCAATCCCGGAAATGACTTAGACATCCCAGCTGCAGTAGACAATGTGTCATCAAAGGAAGTTGGGCTCTCTTTTGCAGTATCAGAGGATGCTGCTGAGGTAAGAATTGACAGCTTTTGATAAATTTGCATTTCATATTCGTTAGAGTTCTATATTTTTGCAGAAGGCCTCTTTATTTAAAAAAAAGAATTTCTTAGTGTATTGCAAGAACAAGATTCTTAACACATTCAGCACCAAAGGACATTATTTAATGTTTTCACTACTTTACTTGTTAAGCGCCAAATGTTAATTAATTGACATCCCCCTTTTTGGAATTCACACTTTGTCTTCATTTTTTCCTCCACACACTGCTGTGTCTAATACTTGCTTTTCAGCCATGCTATTTAGTCTCTGGGGAATCCTCATTGTTCTATTCTTGGCCTACACATGTCAGCCAAATAAATGTTGGTGCAGTGTTGATACTCTTTTAAAAAGGCCTTTTTCTTTGTTGCTCATATCATGAATAGATCCAGCTTAATTTTTGGTTAATGATCAAACACTACCAAAGAATTGTATTATAGAAAATTCAAAACTAAGGAAACTGATATTTTCAACATAATGTAATATTTTATTTTCCCCTTCCTAATGGGTCATTTCATATGAAACAACCTAATAGTTCTTCGGATGATTGAACTCCTTGTTGTTTATGTTGTTAATGTTTCTTGAAAGAGTTCAATCGTCCGAAGAATCATTTGAATGTTAATGACCCTTCTCAAAACTATAGAAAAAAACCTATTGTTTGTTTTGGAGTTTCCATTTATAATTTTCTTTTTTTTTTTCCCCCCATTTTAGGTGGACACGACGGGCTGGGATGCTGACGATTTCAGTTGGGATGTACTTGATGCAAAAATAAACTAAAACAGTATTTCATATACTACAGTGTTACTGTTGTTCATTGGCCCTATCAACATAACTGTATTATCTGCTCTCTTTAAATTATTCAAAAGTTATTTGGGGATTTTTATATCAGAAGATTCCCGTTGTTTTGTTTTTTTTCTCTTAACACACACTCATTCCTAAGCATTTTTGACTTTGAACACAAAACTAAGCTCAGCAATATTAAACTTGTCATTACTTGAAATTACTTTTTGAAAATATCAGATGCTGTAAACAAAAAAAAAATGAACCAAATTTTTTCTTAAACCAAATTCAGAGGAAGATTAGGAATAAACTGTCCTGTATCTTTTCATATAAATGAATGAGCTATACAATTAATTTTCTATTTTTACATTTTATTTTAACAAATATAGAGTTAGCTTAAAATTTTATATTAATTGTATGAAGATCTGCCATTTCAGGAGTGTATTTTATTTTTTTAATTGGGCAAGCCCTTGATCTCTAACAATGTGCCTTGTGCCCTGAAACTAATTTAACAGCCTGTTGATAAACAAAAAATACAATAGACAGTAAATAAATTGCTATATCTCTTTTAATATTAAATGTATGCTTAAATTTTCAGTGATTATTCCCAATGTATCACTTCCAAGTCCGGTGAAATAAAACCATCAAAAAGTTAATTAAAAAAGGTATTATCGATTTATTACACAGGCCTACAAAATTTTATGACCTGACTGTTGTTTTCATTCTGTTTTTAAACTATTTTTTGGTGCTGATTTAAATTACACAAAAGACCCGATGGACAAAAACCAATGTGATTTTTTTAAATCAGCACCAAAAAATAGTTTAAAAACTGGTATCAGAATGAAAACAACAGTCAGGTCATAGAATTTTGTAGGCCTGTGTTATTGGCATTGTTATAATTTAAATTTAACCGTGAATTTTGTTTATTTTCAATAATAAATTATTATCTATAAACTGCTTAGTGGTATCAGATAATTGTGTAGCTGATCCAGGCATGTCCGTAAAACCCTCAATATATGTTCTACAAGTGATCATCCACAGATCGTGATTTCCATTGTTTACGTCACTACGTGATCATAATTTTCAAGCTCGGAATCGCTCGAGTCATAGTCAAAATCACTTTATATCAATATTGACGAGGCTAGTTTTCATTCTCAAAGTTGAGTTCTCTGTTAATGCTCTTCAAGTAAACATTAAGTAACCTTTGACCTGTAGGATGCAGGGTAAATTTTCAAGACTTATTTTGGGGGGAAAATAGTGTCTTTGATGCTGGGAAACATGGCACCTAATAAGCTTCAGATTTAATTCTTTCTAATCTGTTATCATTGTCCATTAAGTGTATCTTTTTTCATAAAATCTCTCAGCCATTCAGTCTAATGTTGTAACTATAGAGCCACCCTAAAATAATATTTAAATTGATGATTTTGCCAATGGACTTTACCAAGTTAGGCAGAAGGTAAAAATTAAATTCACTATCAATGGGTTGTGAGACCATGACATTAGCATGAAGATTCAAATTATATTCGTTTGAAAAAAAAAAAATAATAAATGTAAATGAATAAAGATAAAAAATAATCTATAAGTTTATTTAGTTTCTAAAGAATTCACTCTAGAGTAAATTGTATTAGTTCTTGAGATTTTTGTATCCAGGTCTTTAAGGGTCCTTTTTTCAAATCCAACCAAACTTTTTGGTAATCTTTGGCTGCCATTTTGTATGCATGATATGTACATTGAGAACCTTTGTTTGAAAATCTGAAAGAAACAATTATATTCTTATCAGTATATTTGAGGATAAATTTGTTTTCACATAAGGGTGGATTAATAAGTCCATAGACTGACACATAGTTATTAGCTGAAATTTTCACTGTATAATGTTTGATCTATGTGATTAATATTCACCACTGAATTAAGTAAGGAGATTATGTTGAAAAATAAATGTCATTAGGCTACAAACTTATCGATGTACCTACTTATGTCATTAAAAATTTATAATGTTTCTGGGTCTGAGTTTTAGGAGATACTAAAACTGATTTCAACATTACTTTGGTAATGAGTGGTATCTCCAGTTTTTCAAATATTAAATGATTTGAACCTTTATGGTTCAAATCATTTAATATTTTTCATGAAAATCAAAACTGAGTCCATCAGAATTTTATCTTGTCTTTTGATTGACTCAAACCAGAGGACAACAGCCATAAACTACAAATTCAGACCTCCACTGGTGTTAGGAAAAATTTCCTCTAGGCAAGAGTGGCAAAAGCATGGAACAGCCTAAGTCACCTCCAAGAATATCAATATTTTTTTAAATAATCTTTGTTCGGATATCGGACATACCAAATTTAACTACCATTTTTCTTATTAGTTTAAACCCAGCCTAATTACACTGAAGCTGGCTTAATGATGCAATTAACTGCTGTCCAAAAAAGCCTATTTCAAGTATATATATTAAATCTACAGATGTTATAATTTGAAGAATGAATAAGTTTAATTGAAATTAGTCCAGGTAGATTGAGAAGATTTATCTCAGACTTACCCAGCACAGGCTGATATTGAACCTCTGCCTCCAGACTCATTCAATTTCCAAATTCGACACTATTCCAATGCCTGTTTTAGGTAAGTCTGAGATAAAGCTTGGAGTATCTCCCCTTCTGGCAACCCTGTGCAAGAGGGCCACTACAGTGTTTTTTTTTTTTGGTTATTACTTTTTCTAAAAATAAAACTGAAAACCTAATGCTTGACAACAGAAAGCAATCAGAAAAATGTAGGCAACAACTCACTCTTGTAAGGATTGAGGCACTTTGTTAAATTTGATAGAAATTTCCATAATTCTTTTGAATTCTGCAAATAATTCTTTGGAGCAAATCGAAAGTCTGAAAGAAAGAAAGAAAAAACTTGTAAGAAGAAGCATCGGTAACATTCTTGAGTTTGTTTTTTGCGTTTTGTTTTTAGCCCTAGTAAAACTATAATAATACATACGTCTTTCATTCAAATTTAAAGGAAACTAAAGAAAAACAGTTCTTATATTCTTGTCAGTAAAAAGTTGTGGATGTTGGGCCACATCCATCTTCATAGTCAAAAAATAATAATGATAGCTAATCTCACAAACCATTTAGCTACTGTATATGAACATTTAATACTGTGGGCAGTAATCCTCCAAATTTAAATAAAATAATCCATATTCATAATTTAAGCAATATGTTTATTATGAATAAAAAAACTGAAAAATATCTTGATTGGCCCATCTATAGTTTCGTTACTCAGTACAGGGTTGTACCATGTTGTAGAGGCACCCATGTTTTCACGGGTATGCCTTGGGCGAGATAGCCTGATGGAGCCCATCCCTCTCCAGGCCTCCTCAGTCCTACTCTTTATGCTGAGTGCTTAGCAGAGAGGCATCGAGTACCATTTTTAAAGTCTTTGGTATAACTCTGTTATGGTTTGAACCCACAACCTACCGAATAGGCAAATACTCTACCACATAATTAAAAATGCATTACAAGCTGTTTTTTGTAAACAATTCGCACATTTTCAAATAAATACTGAACCCCATTATATGTATGGATTTGTAGCATTGTTCAGATTGTTACAAATAATAAAAATTGTTCAGTTCTACATCAGACGTGAGATAGTTACAAACTGAATATAGAATTTCTTAGGAGATTGTGGGCTTGGCTGGGCTGTAGGTTGTTCTAGATATTCAACAAGTGTAACCTAATCTGGATTAGAGGTCGACCAATTAATCTGGCCGATATTTGACATTTTGAGAGCATGAGGCCGATTTTTATTCTAATAGAAAAAAGTACCTTTTAGTTTAAAATTAAAACTGAAAGGTTGAAACAGGGGGGCAAAAGATTTTTCATGAATGCAGTGTTCTGACAAGGTAGAATGACTACATCGGCTTGGCGAGATCAAAGGGTTGACCTAGTTGGAGGTTGGGAGGGGGTCATGTTGGATCTTAGTCTTCTTTCTTTCCCACGAATGAGGCTTCTTTAGCTGTCGCCTGTTTGTGTGTGGAAGCAAAACAGAGAAAATACTATAGTGTTTATAACTAATGTATACACAGGCAGATTTTCAGAAAGGGCATTTTACAACATATATTTTTATTGTGATGGCTAAAATCGGCGAAAGCTCCTGCAGCCAAGCTGCTGCCAGATGTATCGCTCTCTATTACATCAGCAAGGCCGAGAGGCCATTCAAGCCAACATTGGCACAAGGCTACATTTATTGAGCTATCCAGTGAATAATGAACTCATTAGCAATGGCTTGCAAAGACTATATGCAAAAGTACTAAAAATTTAATTAATTAGTAGTGCTATAAAACTGAACAGTTTTTTCATTAAATAAAAGTTGTATTTTGAAATTACCATTGTTAGAAAATAATTACCTGGAAGATGGTTTATGACTGTTTTTCTGTGTGACACCCTGTTTTCTGCCATTTACAGCCACTGCTTCAAAGGATTTGCTGCCAAATGTGTACCAGATAATTGCTTATAGAAAGTAGAAAGGAAAATTGTTAATTGATTACATGAACAGATTCAAGCAAGTTGCATTTGTTTCAGAAAATTTGCATTTAAAAAGAAATCAGAAAATCCTTGTGCAAATCTGTATTATTAGATTTTGATTATTTTTCTATGAATGATAAAAAGGTTTTAGTTCAGACCAAATTTATATAGGTTAATAACGTTCATAAAAAAGAAAGGATAGAGTGGGTGGGAGGGGAATTTTTTTTATGTCACGCTACGTCATGTCACATTTTTTTCATAAAAATAATTATATAAGAAAAAGCCTTCGTAATTTAAGATAAAACATTTTTTTAACATCTCTTATTGTTAGCGTAGAGTTATGATCTATAACTTATGGGGAACACAAACGAAAATGTAGCAAGGCTCAAGAAAACCAGTCAGTCCATTTTTTTTTTTTTGAAATCTTACATTATTCTTCTTTTTTTTTTTTTCTAATCAATTGAAAACAAATGTCGCCAAATGCTATCAAACATGAATGGATATTCTTTAAAAGAATAATTATTGTTAACAAACCTCTCCTACCTGGCCTTGAAATCCCCTCATTAAATCCTTGGAATGTGAAAAAACTAAGAGAATATATCTGGTTTTATTAGGCTTCTTTGGCTGGAAATAACCATGATGATCCTCAGAGGATCATTGGCATATCTCACTTTTCATTTATGTTACAACCTAGCATTATTCATCTTATTCTCTGCAAATCCTTACTGTAACTTTTCTGAAGCATTAATACAGGCATTATAGCACGGTTCACGATATAATGCGGACGATTCAGAGATAGCATGTTTGCCAAACAACACTTTTGCCGACTTGTCTTTTTTCAGCGATTGCCTTTTAATCAAATATTTTTTTTTTACCATTTAGAGGTTAAAAAACAAAAAAAAACAGTGAAATTTCTGCAAGATAACTTTATTTTACATCTTAAATAACAACTGGAAGAACAGAATGATAAAAAATATATTATATTAAAATGTAATTGAGTTTTTTTTTGGCTTTGCTAGAAAGAAAAAAAGCCCAAATTTCAGTCAAGAGAAAGTTTTTGATCATCCTGTTCTGTCATGCTGACTGTGTGTCAGCGACATGTCGTTTGCTGAAAAGTCTGGACATGCTTTGAGGTACATGCCTTTCACTAGAGCATAAGTGCCAAATGACACTAACGACTCAGTATTCAGTTTGCAACCACCCTACCATCTCTGTCAATTTTGCTGCTCAAATACATGGAAACAGACAATATCAAAACTCTTCAGTAATAATTCCAAGAACAGTCTGTACAAAATCGAAAGTAAGATAAATATTAATTTCAATTTAAATGTAGTAAATTATTCTTGAACAACTATTGGCAGGTCATTGAAGTTGCCCTAGCATAATAATCTATTCTATAATCTTGAAGAATAAAATCCAGTTTAAAAAAGTTGAATAACTAAAATTACTACTTTAACAATGTACAAGGTTAAGAAAACTCAAAGTTGTAACAAGAGAAAATTCATCATATATAACACACTGAAAAAATGTTAACAACTTACATGTACTGCAAGGATCGAGTTTTTCATTTTTACTATTTCCATTCAAAGAATTCTGAGAATTTCTTCCATCAGGAAACTCAAGGGAAGACTGCATGATTATTGGTTCATGCACATGGTAATTTTCTGGCAAACTTAAGGGTTCAGCCTTTTCTTTCAACCGTCCCATTAAAGCTCTATACATGGCTTCTTGACTGAATGGACATCTGTGGAGAAATGTCACAAACTATATAGGGAAATATACAGTCATTAAGTAAATAACAAAATTATCATTTATATATTTTCTGTCTAATCCAATGATACTGAAATATAAGTTGGCTAAATTTTATGTTCTATATTTATTATATATCTATATGTATAACAAGAAACCTTGACTAGCAGACAATTTTAAGACATGTTTGTAGGTTATCAATATTCAATGAGTTGTGGTTGATTAATATAGCAATGTTTATTCATATTTTCATCATGTTCAGAACATTATGAGTGGAAGTGACTTTCTTATCCTATTTATACATAAATATAGAAAGAGAGTATGAGAAAAAATAAAGCATGTTCCTGCCAGATTCATAAGCTGTGAATAATTTATTATCCAAGTTCTTAAACTACTGATATAATATGTGTGTGGCATTCTGTTTTGATTTGAAAGAAAAGACATCTGCCCAAATTATACACTCACTATAATGAGTAGCGTCCGCTCGGATGGTTAGCATGTCTGCCTCACACGAAGAAGGTCCTGGGTTCAATTCCTGGTATGAGCAAAGAGTGTGGAAAACTCTTCATTAGGACAAATTTCTCTGCGCACTCAGCAGCTAATTGAGTACACTCTAAGCTGTGTGATTAGGGTGGAGGTATCCCTTTGGTGGACTTGCATCCTGCCAAGGGGGTGCTCATAAAAACTTGTAAGAATAAAGTCCTGGTCTCTACCAAACTTGAAATTTGCAAGGATCACTAAGCTGATGCATGCAACAGAAACCGGGTCTTCGTCACCGGGTGTACACTCCATTGGGAGTTGTCTCTTAAGAGACGGACACTTTACTTATAATGAGTAGCAAGATTATAGCTGCACATTTATACAAAGCTGTTGCAAATTTTTCACAACTGCTAGACATCACAAGTGCAATTTAATGTCAAAATGTAAGGCTACTGTTCACATCTAAGGTTTCTTTTTGCCATACCATGCCAGTGATGCTCATTACTACATATGTGCTTAAAATGTACTTTTAAAGGTCTCTGCCTCATAGTTTTGTGAATATTAACATTGTTTAATAAGTTTTGGACAGAAAGAGCAAAGGGGAAAAAAAATAAAATTCAAGTCTCATCTTACAGCTGAATTTGTAACTTGAAATGGCCCAACTTCCATTCTGTCACAATAACAATATCATTCTGCATATTAAGCATTAACCAGAAAGCATACACTTACACTTTAGTCCTGATGATGTAAATCTTCATGAACTCCAGTTCTCACTCTCAAGTAAAAGTCACAAATACTAGGGATCTGTTCTTCAGGCAACACTACTCCATTGCAGATAAGAGAGGGTCCAGTTATTCTCTGATGTCTATAGTTAATACTGAGGTAGCAGCTTGTGGTACCTCTTTATTGTTTTTTTTAATTTATTGTTTTTATTTTTAGTGTATTCAGTTAGAAAAACTATCACATTCTTTTATTACCTTGGAATATAGATCAATATCTAGAGAGAAATATAAAAAAGGAGGATAAAATCATATGCAATGAAGATAAACGTAGCTACACATCATAACTTGGGTTTGAAAGTAGATATCTCATACGGGCTTCTTGCTCTTTAATCAATGACGACCATGCCTCAATGATGTAAATTTGCTCTGGTGGAAAACTTATCAATTTAAAAACAAATGCAACTTTTATAACAGAATTTAAAGCTTGTTGCTATTTAAGTTGGTTGAATCTCATCAACTTTTGCATCAAATTATACTTCCTTACAATCCACAGCTACAAGATGTGAATAATAACAGCCATACCCATGTGGTATCAAGATTTAGATTTCTCTTAAGAATATGAACTCAATGTGTTTATAAAATGATTAAAAGAAAACTTACCTTCCAAGGATGAAAGAATCAAAGTAGATTGGTTTCAGGAGAAAGTGACTCAACAAGGCACCTTGGCCCCCAAGAATATTCCATCTGGCCATTTTGTCACTGCATGACTGACTCAAAGTGCGGCACCCTCGTCCAGGTTTGATCCGAAGCACACCAACACAATGGTACCCTATGCCAGGTGCATGCTCATCCTGTTCACCTTCAGGGACACATTTGGCACCTGTACGGAATATATCTTCTATGAGAGGAGGATTTGGTGTTTTGTTTTTCTCTCTGATCTGCTCTTTCATCATTTTTCCCTGCAATATAAAAATGCTAATCTTTATCAAAAAGATTTCAAAGGAAAAAAAAACAAAAAACATTTACATAATATATATATATGTATATATATTTCTTCTGTTATTATGTTTAAAAGATGTGGATTTGTATAATGCTAACATTACTTTCAAATAAAAACCTGGAGAAAACAAGTTTAGAAATTCATTATCATTGTCAGTTTGAAATCTATTCTTATCAGCTTCATACATGAAATGTTATCATGTATTGTGTTATGTAGTTATAAGATTTTTTAAAAAAAAGGTAGACCAATAGATTTCTTTTCTCTATAGTAACCCATCTATAGATTATGAATTATAGAAAAAAAATATCATTTATTTATGAAATGTTATGTATTTCATACATGAAAATGTTTCAATGATCACATCATAGTCACTTTGAAGTCTATTCTTATCAGCTTCCTCAAAAGATTGGCCAAATCATGATTT
>VCCN01005986.1:1657159-1678013 GCA_006491835.1 Architeuthis dux | reverse complement strand
ATATAAAATGATTAATTTATTATTTAATTAGTAGAGAAATTATCACCTTTTGTAATAATCCAAGTCTTCGCCAGTTTCGATTTTTGCCTTTTCAATGACCACACGCACATTTTTCTCCAGCCATGATATTACATGTGGCTCTTTCCAACATGGCCAACATCGTCCAACATACAACCCTATCAATTGACGAAGGCCACTGGGAAGGCTGAAAAAAGTAAACAAACAGAAAAAGAAGCTTTAACATTTTTAAATATTTGTATGCATATTAAAAAAATATATATTAAGCAATTTTTTCTCCTCTTGATTTATATTGTGGGCAAGTTTATTACCATAAGCATATATTGTTTTTAGAGTCAATAAGTCTAACAAGAATTATATAATTGATGTACAACCTACGATCTATGGGCACTGCCCTTATTCGTACCACAGGTGGTCCATAGGATGTAAACCCTTGGTTTAATGGGTGGGAGTCGACCCTGGGCAAGTTGCACTTTACCTTAAAACTTCATTGCTCAGACTGGAGGGTTACAGGCCCCGCTGTCTATGGTCCTAATGCTGTGGAAAACACTCCCCGAAAATCTTCATTCACAAAGCCAAGCCATTCATTCATTCATACAATTAGTGCTTGTAAGAAACAATAAGTTGGAGATATCAGCACACATATACCTGAGGATATCAGATAGAAATAACTATTTTTATTCCTCCTGTTGCTGAATGCCAGAAATGTTAGAAACAAACTCTTCCAGACATTGTGATTTGCATGAGATACACTGTAAGATAGTAACAGATTAGATTTATAAAAATTTAAAACCTTGTTGCATATATTTTCTAAAGCTTCCAATGAAAACTGGTAATTGGTAGATTAGAATTTTAGCAGTTTTGTACATTTTTTTCATTTGAATGTTAATTTTGAGAAGTAGATTTATTGCAATTTTGTTCAGTTTCTAAATTTCTATCGGAGTAAAAACTAATCTATATAATAATCTACCTATATAATGAAGTGTGACCTTTTCTGTTTGTTTTTGTAACAACGGACTCTTGCACTTAAAAGGTAACAATTTTGCTGATAAAAATATTTGAAATAATGGAAATAATGGAAAAGTAAACAAACAGAAAAAGAAGCTTTTTAATAAAACCTCAATTGAAACTGACAAGTTAGTGAACTATTAAAGTCTTAAAGTAAGAGAATGTGAAGAAACCACACAAATTCCACAGAAACATGGGTAGATATTTTTACTAAATGCATTACAGCCTCCAGTATAAATATATATAGTTTCTTTTCTAAAAAAATAATCTCATACAAATATATCAGTGAAGTGAGATTATACATTTTTAGCAATTTCATGCATTTGCTACTTTTATGAGTAAATAAATTTTAACAAACACTATGACAAAATTTGACAAAATTGTGTTTTTGGTGAACAAGTTCTGGTGCTATTAAACAGACCAGTACAGTACAATTCCACTAGTCATTGGAGACAAGACCAGAAAAATAGGTACCTATGAAATCATATCAGAAGCAGCTGTACAGATTAAAATTCATAAGTATAAGACCATTCCATAGTAGATCAGTTGTAACATTAACTGTACATAAAAACATGATAATAAATAGAATTCAGTTTCTTTCATTTCGGACTCTCTACTTATTGCTGGTGTCTGCCTGATGTAACTTTTCTAATTTATCTCAGCACTACAAAGTTATTTGGTGACCATGGAAAGAAAGGAAATAAAAAATCTTACCCAATCTCTGCCTGGGAGAACAAAGTACACGCCGTGACACTGGAGTCTGGATTAACACTGCATTTATCCAACAAAGGTAACAGCACGCATGGAAACATTCGCAAGCTGTTTTGCAACTGCACAGAACAAAAACAAAGTGAAATAAATAAAAAATGATTAAACAATAAGGTAAATTGAATAGATTAGCAACATCTGCTGTTCAACCATTGATTTGCAAACTACATTTGTTCTAAGAGGTTACCAGAAGCTCTACGGAGCAAATTATTAAGCACCATATAATATTTATATCAGGTTGTTATATATGAAATGTTGAATTTTTTAATAGTAAGATAAAGATTGATATAGACAAAGAAACAGTAAATATTTAATCTCAATATGACCTATTTGGAGCAATAACCCTTTTCCAACAGTCCACTAAATGATAATATGCTATCTCTAATTAATTCTTTAGATTTATTGGTCACAAATTCAGCAAAAGCATAAATTATGGCTTCCCTATTATTACGGATATGAAGTTCAAAATGCTTGAAAAGATGATAATCTGTAGGAGAAATGTCAGGTGAATATGGAGGATGCTGCAAGACTTCAAATCCAAATTTTCAAAGCTTAGACACAGTTAGTTGAGAGGTGTGGCATCTGGAACTCTCATGGTGTATTTTATTCAGTTCATGTGGGACTCATTTTTAAAAACTTTTTGACCTTTCTTATTGCCTTGAGATGACATGATATGGTCACTGTTGAAGTCCTAAAGTTCCAGAAAGTGCTCAAACTGTTGTTTATTATTAGTATCTGTATTTCCAGACTTAAACCTATTGAACCAACGCTGAACAGTTCGCACTGTAGTAGTGTTCACCCCAAATGATGTGTTGACATTATCAGCAGCTTGGGCAGCATTATGTCCTAATTTGAAACTGGGCTTAAAAATTAGTCTAATTTCTTGTGTAGACACCATTGCTATAAAGGGCTCAAAAACATCCTATAATAACAAATTATATCTCTATTTACATTGAATCTACCAGAAAATGCAATTACATTAGTAAATCTTTCAGTTTTAGTATTATTCTCTATGATGTAAAAAAAAAAACAAAAAAAAACGACATTTCAAGTATATCCATAAACTAAAATTGCCATAGAATCATAGCATCTCCATATAACAAAAATTTATACTCACTTTTTCATCAGATATTTCAGTGGATTCTTCTTTTTGTATTGCCAATTGATACAAGGCCAATGGGTAAGAGAGTGCAAAATTTGGCAGCTGAGATAAATTCCTGTGTGGCTTTAATTAAAAATAAAAGAAGAAAAATAAATGAAAAATATTATTGAAAAATGTTTTTCCAAAAGTGTACTCAAATCTTCTGAGGCAAAATTTTTTATTACATATTTTTCATTAAAGAAGAAAAAAAACATTTGGCAAAAGAGTCCAAGGTGGACTGTGTGACCCATTAGAAACATTTTTCAATAATATTGTTCATTAATTTTAAAAAAATTTTATTTTTAAAAGATAAGAAAATTTGAATGTTCCTCAGAGGTAACTATGTGAGAATGATATTACAATATAAAACTTCATATCTACATCTTTGTTTTCTGGGATGCTTTTTTTCTTTTTGTAACTTTCTGATATGGCCTTTCCTTTGAATGCTTCAGTGTTGTCATTGCTTTAGTACTTTTCCAATTTTCTACTGTGTCTCCCCTTGTAAGTAACAGGTTTTCATCACACAATACATGCCAAAACTTTATATAGATGTTTATTCTAATATTCATTGACTCACTAATTCACCAATCTTCGAATCCACTACATCTCTACTGACTTGTATTTATCGACACCAGTCACAAACAAAATCCAAGTCCTTTCAAACCTGACTGAGGAGTTTGGTGAATGCATTTTTTACTTTTCAATTGGGTCACCTACATCACACTCATTGAAAACTTGTTTTATCAGCTTTATTGCCTAATAAACAATAAGCAAAAAATGGGAGCATTTTCTTCTTTATAAACCTGTATATTATTACAGTAATGTTACATAAAAGCAATATTGGTGTTATTAAATCTGTTATTTACTTCTCGTTGAGGCTTCAGTACTCCAAAAAGAAGACCATGGTTGAAGACAGATACCTTTATCCCATGTATATTAACCCTAATTGAAGACATATGCAAAAAATGTATTATTTTTGTGGCCATGCTACTTTTTGGTACCAAATCAATGCAAAAACATTAAGAAATAAAATATATAATTTCATGAATTCTGTAAAAGAAAATGATTTTGTGACTAACTAGGTATTACAACATATGAACATTAATATAATCTATACATATAAAAACACTAATAGTCAAAAAAGGGTTTGGACCCTCCTCCAACTTTATACACTGATGGTTCTTTTACCAAACTCAGGTGTATCATTAGTGTCTAATTCCACCAAGTTTTAACTACTTATATTTGTTTATTATGTGGATGTAAGGGAATCCAACAGAATGGTAGACAATGTTGACACGTAACACGCTTTTCTGGATCTTTCTTTTCCACATTGTCTAATCATATCTACAACTACTTATATTTATACATCCTGATTGAATGTTAGTTGGTTTAACTGCAGGCTAGAATTCCAGGATTAGCCACTTTTTTCCTTTTGTTTACATATTCAAGGCTTGCATATACACTGAAATAAAATGGTTGAAAAAGAAAAATTATTTAAAAAATCATTTGCTGAGGTAACATCTTAATGCTATATTATTTCTCCCAGTCTGAAAGCATATTTGATTATATTTTAATGTTTAATGTTTAAAGCTAAAATATTTAATCCTGATACATAAAAAAAGTTGTCAAACAAAATAAAAATTTTAAAGCTTTACCTCCCATTCTTCATACAATCGGATCAAGAAAGAAAACTCCTCAGCCCGTAATGCATAGTAGTCAATCATCAATAAGACACATAGTGGATCTGATTCAGAATCAAGGCTGAAAAAGATTTGTTTAAAAAAATCTAAGAATAACATATTTAAATAACTTCAAGTTAATGTGAAAAAGAAAAATGATTATTAGAAGTAAAAATAACAAATTTTGGTTTAAAAAAAATTTTTGTAAATAAAGTAGAAATAAATCATGCTATAAAACTTTCATCACAAAAGAATCCACTTCTTTTAAGTCATTTTTTTCCTTTATAAAAAACACACATTATTATACAGTAATAAACTTGGACTAGTATCCTCATCTTGGTTGTTATAGTCACAACATTTCAGCCATTGCACCTTCCAGCCTTCTTCAGGTGACTATAACAACCAAGATGAGGACATTAAATTAAATAATGATAATTACTTCTTTTTTTTAGATAAAACATCTTTTATTAAAAAATTTCCATTATTGTTTCTGACTAATATAATCATAAAAAATAGCAAATTTTGTTATTGTCTCTTACCTAAGAAGTACTTTACAATACTCAAGAGCCGTGCGGTTACATCCCTTATTACCCAAATAGGTAATGTGCCGGAATAGAGCTGTGTAAAATGATCGATTTTCCATGCGTCTGAAGTCCAGTCGACAATTTCCTTTTGTCAAGCTGAACAGTGGATGGAAGGACATCTCAAAAGAGTACAATGCTCTTTCTATGCAAAGAAAATAAAAAGGGGCAAATAATCAGACATATTTTCTTTTAGTTATTTTTTAAAGAATTCTGATGTGATTTAAGCATTATGCTACTTCTGTATCTAATTGTAAAGATGAGAACAAATACTGAAATTAAAAATTATAAAACAAACCATTACTAACTATGGAGTCAAAAAATAAATGGATGAATTCGATTTAGCAAATATTAATACAAAACGTATTTTTATTTGAAATTTTATTTTAAAATAAACATATCAAATTTTTATTTAGGTCTGATATGCATAAAACATTATATTAAATATATTTACATTAGAGTTGCTTCCCTTAAATGTGGTTGACATGGCCGACAGAAAAAGTATGATTTGCAGGAACCTGTATATATGAGTGAGCACACACATTGGACTATTATAATATACATTAAAAATAAAACTTGGCCAATTTGTCCTTTTGTTAAACATCATTAGTTGCTTTAGTTTTCATGTTTACCAGACAATTACATTTTTGATAAATTACCTAATTTCTGCAATTTTCATCAACTATTATAATACTCTAGCAATTACATTGTTGAAAATACAGTTATAGCAATTTAAGCATAAATTATCTACTTTACCAGATGCTTTTCAGATTTAGCATAAAAATCAAGAGTAAAAATTCAAAGGTGAATATTTCCAAAAGAGAAAAAGATGATAAACTTTATAGAACATCAACTCTTTCATAATGGTCATAGATTGCCAAATATTTTTAAAATAAATCCTCAGTCTTTAATTAAATATCCAAGTTCTTCAGTTACTGTAACCATTCTTCAGTTACTGTAACTATCTTGGGAAGTTAACAGGATCTCAAGGGCAAACTGAAAGCCAATGAAAGAATGCACATACCTACTAATTCTTTTGCCATTTGCATATCTTCTCCATTCTTACAAATTTCGCTCAACTGAAGGAGACAGTCAATGTGGTAAGGATTGTCATGAAGAAGCCCCTGAAGTTACATGATTGGTAAAACAAATTTTATTATACAAGTTTTTTTCAAGTTTTCTTTTGCATTTTAATGGCATTATTGGCTTGCATGACAACACAAAAAATTATTTTTTAAAATAAACAAAAAACATCAATATTGAACAAAATGCAAAGAAAAAATAAAAACATCAATTCTACAGAAGCATACTGTATATGTCAGTACATAAGATGGACATTTTATTAAAAAAAAAACTATGCAAATATTACACTGAGTCCAAAGTGCTGGTATTATGACCATGGGGACCGTCTACCGAAGCTTGATACAGACAGTTATGGGGCTTGGATGAGTTGCAGTGAGCTGTAGTCCTCTAAATATGCTTGTAAGCCATTCGTCTTATAGTCTGGCATATATAGTAGAATCTAAAGTTTTTGTTCACATCAAACTACAAAGGGGCAAATAGAACCACATCCACACAAATACAATAAAGCTTGCTTAAGATTGGAGTTACTTTTTGCAAAACTTGTAAAACGCTAAAATTTACTTTCTGCAACTAATTTAACAATTATTGATATTTTTTACATGATATTAAGCAATTCAAGTATTAAATTTTATGATAAACATTGGCAGGACTAAAGTTGTATACGGTTTCGAGTCATTGTCTCAAAGAAGTGACAAAAGCCTACATTAGAAAAGAGGATAACTTTTATTTGAAGGATAATTATGTAGTGTGAAGCAGTAACTGATTATACTTCACACTTCCCATAGCATAAATAATTATAAGTACAGCTCAGACTCGTTTATTGCTGGAAAAAAAAAAGGTAAGACTTTAATTATGCATGAAGTCGTTTATACTTAGAACAACTACTGCAGCCTAATTTGTTTTAATATTGGCTATAAATAATCAAAGAATTAAATGATGGGAGTTGACTGGTTTTGTCTTTTTCTTTTGTTAATGTACTACTTTATTAAAGTAACTTGAAAAAGAGCTGATAAAGTTTTGCAAATTATTTAACTTTCTTGAATCCAATTTATTCATAACAATTAAATTAAGAAAAATTATTTTTTTAAATGTTAATAGATTGCAAAATCAAAACTAAATTAACTCTTAAATCTGTGGACCGTTTGTAATTGACAGTGGAATTCTTCAATGAATAGAAAAAAATAAATTCTTTTTTAAAATTCAGCAAATGGTCAAAGGGAGATAATTTCAATCGAGAGTTAATTCCCTTGATAGTGATGTTCAATCTTTTTTTATGCATTTAAGAGTTAAAAGAAAAACCAATGAAAATATAGACTTACTACAATATTTTCAGAATTCACAGACACAACAGCATCATAGAAGGCCAATTGTAATTGTTGGTAAGGAGGTCCATGTTCAAATGTAAACATCTGCCAATTGCCATCAGGTGCAGTCTCCAAAACAGACATCGTCAAACCTACAATTACATGAAAACAAGTATTTAAAACAAAAATCTTTGTAAATAAAACGTTTTGGGGATTGTCAGCAACTATATAGGTTAAGATAAGTAGTGTGTAATAATCTAGAATAGAACTTACAAAGATAAAACAAGTAGAAAAGAAAGTAACATAAAATGGATATTTTGATATGAAATCAATGCATCTTAGTTATACAGTTCTTACTAATATTTAGAAAATGCAAGTTTTATAATGAGCAAATATGTTTCGCCTCCTCTTTCAAGTAGTAAAGAAATCTTTAAAAAATGATATTTATGATCAACTATATATATCTATGTGCGTGTGTGAGGTGAATAGTTTAACTTATAGTTAGTCACTAATGTTGAATGCAAACAGGGCATTTACACCCCATGGATCAGACCTTCTCGCTGAGGGCAAAGAGCTTTGAAAGTTGGAGCCTTATAGGTAATAAAGAATAATGGTGTAGTACAATTGTTCTATGTAAGCCCAGCTTAATGTTCCCATATAAAAAGGGTTGCCATTAAGATATATTCCAAATATATCCTTTAGCACCCCCCCTTCCACCCGAAATATATCTTTTTGCACCCCCCTGGGGAAATGGCAGCAGACACCCATGCTACAAAGCATCATATATAAAAGTAGTACATTATTATTTTCAGTGAAAGATGTATAGGGCAACAAAATACACAAAAATTTCTATATTAAAAAGTCTGTTAACCAATATTAACTTTCATTTCTAATAATTCACTGTCTTGCAGTTATGGTACAGACAACACAGCGTTTTATTTATACAATTACTCCAGCCACAAATGTTAGGAAGGCCAAGCTATGGAAATTAAATTTCCATACATCCATATTTTCGCGGACATGTCCTCCATTTAGTTTTCAAAACCTTCAATGTGGAAAAAAAATTTGTAATTCTTCAAAAGCCCACAAAATTAATTATGATTGCTTCAATGTTACATACAGCCAAAGTGTGTGTCAATATGGCAACCTTAATGGAAATCCAATATATTTGATAATTTTTAAGATATACTCTATTTTTGAAACAGAATGACTTTTTACTTACTTGTTTTTGAGTACATAGGCCAAGTGTCCTTAGGTGTAGTCATCCAGGTTGCTGGACGTCCTCGTTTTGTCCTCCTTTGTCTATTAAAATATACATATTATTATTGAAATTATAAGTTGGCATTATAATTGATCAGGTGGATACCTACATCTATGACAAATACAGCAATCTGAAACCCATTTATATGGATCTTAATGTTTTGAAAACCTTGTGTGTAGAACAGGAATGATTCGATACATCATAGTTTCTTTCAAAGTGGCTAAACAATTCATACATAGATATGTAGACCAGTTTGAGATAGTGCATTCACAATTGAACAGCACACATTTTAGTGAATACAAAGGGTGTTAGTTTGTTCCAAGATTAATATCTACTTTCATGCTGAAAAAATGACGTTACTGAAGTTGAATCAGTTGAAGATGGAAACTTTTTTGCACCGTCTATTTACCTGGACTCTCTTATGGATTACCATTTTTACAAGGAAATTGATGACTTGCTGACAGAATATTTTGATTGAATCAATAATTTTTTTAATGTACTTGAAATTATCTTTTTTCTGACAGCAGTTAATTGCATTATTAAACCAGTTTCAGTTTAGATGGGGTGGGATTAAACTAATAAGAAAATGATTTTTTCCAATTAGTTTTGTTGAAATTAATAAGCATTTTGAACAACCTGATAGTATTGAAATGGTTCTTCGGACAATGATAGTAATTTCTGAGATTTGAACTTGCATCCCATAGCTTATGAGCCCATCTTTCATAGATTCCACCCTAACCACAGAAGTCAGTAAAGTATAAATTTGTAGTAATTCTGCCAGCCATTCTTTGCTGATTCTGGACACCATTTTATTTGACTACATATTAATATTAATCTTAGGTTATTTACAAATTTTTTACACAAAGAACTTTCATTATTACTTTTACTAGTCAATGACCCGTCACTTCACTGATGGTTACCACAAAAGTACAAATAAAAATTTATTTAATATTAGGTAAAAACAAAAATCGCCAAAACTGATACATTGATCAAGTGGCAACTTAAAATAATATTAATTATGCTAATTGTTATCCAATTATTTCTTGTTAGTTTCCTCTCTACCCCTTCCTCATTATGACGTCTACACATTCCTATCGTTTGAGTTATGTATTTTAAAATAAAGACTTCTTAAGTCAATATAAGTGTTACAGACATGGCTCTTATTATATATTCTATTATAATAAAGGCCCTTTTAAGTCAACATAAGTGTGACAGACATGGCTCTAACTTCCCATGCTCAGTGCTCATCCAGGCTTCTGCTGATGATGGCTGGAGTTGCCTGCTACTGATACTATATGAATATGATGATTTTATTACTAATTTTTCTCCATTTTATTTTTGTTGTTTTTTCAGGTCTGTATCGATATACACTTATAAAACCTAGTGTGAATTTAGCATATCAAAATTTAGTGAAGTTCTTCATTTCTGATTTCATACTGTTTAATTCAGCAGTTAAAGAGTTTATTGACCCAGAGTGTTGCGAGAAAAAATAGTAATAATGGAAATGCTTCATCTAAATAAATTCAATTTTCATTAGTCAGTACCTTGTTTATAAACATGCATACTGTAGATACAAGTAATGCAGCAGTTATAAACACACAGAAATTAGATATTATTATAAATATAGAGAGATTAAATTAGACTCACGGTTGTTCTGCTTGAATGACCTTGGATCCAAATATTCTTTTCATTTCATTATCAGGATTTAAATTTCTGTGAAGACACAAAATTTAAAAGAGGCATTAAATAAAGCAAGAATAAAAGATATTTAAAATTAAAGGCATGAATCATTTGAAATCCCTCCCTGAAATTATTATACACGGATTCATTTGAACTGTTGTCGTCATCTTGGTTGTTATAGGTCACAAAGTTTCCGCTGCTGTACCCGGCCTTCTTCAAATGCCTGTCATATTTGGTAACGTTCTTAGACTTTCAAACTGAACCCTTTATTCAATCCATGGAGGTAGACTGTTCTCATTCTGCTATCCGTGCTAAGGGATATCTCGTATTAGTTAATTCTTCTGTTATTTCTTTTTGATGCTGCTTCTGCTCATTCCGCTGTTATTAAAACAACATAATGTGTAGCTGAGGTAGGGAAGTAGGGGCTTTATGAATAGTAGTTCACCTACTGTATTTCTACTAACATTATACAATAACAAATCTCACCAAATGTTGAAGGGGGCCCCTCAAGAAGCCAAGCCCGCTGGGCACCTAAATCTCCAGCTATGCCCCTGAGTATAATAATGATAATTCATCATGCTCAGAATTTCAGACAAAATCCCCCTCTGAAAGAAATACCATTGCCACACAAAGATTTTTTAAAATAAATATACTGATGGAAAGATAGAAGAAAAGACAACTCACCTGTGCTCTACATTAAGAAGTGACCGGCAGTGGGCAGACAAGGCAGACTGCTGTTTGGTGCATTCAGTTATGCCATTGGTAACGTTTCCAAGGAGAGCATTCACCTCTCGTATACTGGCATCAATTTCATCTTCAATCTATTAAGCAGAATTTACAAGAGGGAAGATAACCCACAAAATAATTTCTCTCAACTATAAACTGGAGAAAAACTAGCAATAAAATAATAGTAAAAATGAAAGTGTTTTATCTAAGAAAAAATTCTTTTTCCCTAAACAACTTAAACAAAAAGCTTTTTCATTAGTCAGTACCTTGTTTACAAACATGAATAATGTAGATACATGTAATGCAGCAATTATAACTATTCACAACAAATTAAGAGTCAAGAATGTTTCAATGTTTTACACAAGGCAATACATCAACAGAATTTGTTGAGACTGGTTTAAATAATGAAGCAGGTAAATATCAAAATCAACCATATTTTTTCCATTTGTTAACCAAATATTTATCTACAAGTTCTTTATTGTTGCTTTCACTTTTCATGTTTTAAAGTTGTCTCATGGATATGAAAGCAAAATACCTAAACTGAAAGGAGCACAGAAAATAAAACTGATGATTTATTTCATTCTGATGATCTTAGTTCATACATCAACCCCAAAGCATAATGGCATTCTGTTTCACTAGGGGTCATCATTAGTCTTTTACCAGTGACACCAGGAGAGGAAGAGAAGGTTGAAGAAATCCTGTGCCAGTTTCTCTGTATATAATCCAATTCCTGACATAAGCATAAATCTTTAAACTGTACTCAGAAATGTGTGACAGTTAAAGATATAGCAAAATAATTCTATACTAGCATAGTACCCGTCAACAATGACAGGATTATTTACTTATGGATTGGCACTTCTGCTTAGGATCAGAGTATCACTCCCTAGGACTTCTACCTAGGATCATAGTGTAGTATCTGTGAGCTCATTGAAAAGTGTTCCACACAAATATATATATATGATAGAAGTTATTTGACAATGAGGAAATGAAAGATTGAGAAAAGCATGTTACGTCTCAAACATATTATCATTAAGATAAGTCAGGTTTTTGGCTATCACTGTGCACAGCATGAGGTAGCAAGGGGATTCCATTTTCTTGTGTAGGTGTGGAAGTGTTTAGATAAGGTTGATTTATGTCTATCAGCTGTTGAGTGTGTGTGTGTGGGGGGTGTTTGTATGATTTAGGAGTATTGTGTGTTTCAGGTTGATTTGAATGTTATATATATATATATATGAATGCCAGTGGCGGTGCTAGGTCTGACATCCCCCCCTTAATTTTTTAAAGATTCATTTTTAGGTTGCTCAGATATATTGCATATGCGGATTTTCAAATTTTAAAAATACATGAATGCATGCTGGCAGAAAGATTAGGAAGTACCAATCTTCCAAGTATAAAGGACCTGATTGCTTTGAAAGTCAACATATGAAATCCTAGTCTTCATCTGCACTTGACCACTGACATAATACTAGAGACAAACTTCTGACTTCAGTCACTAGAAAAGACAGAGAGACAGAACAACAAAAAGACAATAACAAACAGATAAAAAGAGCATTTTGTATCATACTAAAACAAAAACCAACCATAGTTTCTGCATTTTCAACTTTGTTTTCTTTTGTTGATTTGGGATTCTTGGGTTTCTTCTTTTTTTTCTTCTTTTTCTGGGGTGTGGCCTTCTTTGGTTGCTGTTTCTCATCATCATTGGATACTGGCGGAGTCTGGTCTACACAGTCCGCATCATTGCATCCATTTATTTCCTCCTCCTGATTGCTATTCTCCAACTAGAAAACAGAATCAGAATAATAGCATTAAATAAAGAGGCCTTCCTAGAGCTATTTAATATACACACATTAATGATGGGTATGGTTAGACAATGTGGAAAAGGAAAAAGAGTGAGAAAGCTTGTTACATCTCAAACATGTTTATTATCACGAGGATAAATCTTTATGCATTTCGTCATGGCAGAAGTCCTGCAATTATCCGTGTGGCCTGCATCTAGCGAACTCCCACCACACACACATACAAACCAGAGATCTGTAGCATAAAAACACACGAAACAGTCTCAGCCACTACATATGAGATGGATGGCAAATACAGCACACATATCCAGGATCGCTAGATGCAGGCCACACGGATAATTGCAGGACTTCTGCCATGTTCAACTTTCTTCTGAAGACGTCGCTAGCCGCGACGAAATGCATAAAGATTTATCCTCGTGATAATAAACATGTTTGAGATGTAACAAGCTTTCTCACTCTTTTTCCTTTTCCACATTGTCTAACCATACCCATCATTTTGTCGGATTCCCTCACATCCACATTATAAACACACACATTAATACAAACGACCATTTTCTATTGGCTAAATTAACCATAAATTAGCTAATAATTGGGCCAATATCTCAATGTACATTCTTTTTGTGCTTTTTCTAACTCCATCAAACACTCTTTTTCTGAACCTAAACAAATAAACCGAATTTAAAGATTGTCAAACTCCAGTTCAAGTCAGAAGCTAGAGCTGACTTTGTTTTTATACCGTAACAACAATAATCCTCACCAAATTTAGCGGAGTAAACTCTTCACTGTTTGTCTGTCCCGTCACGTTAAACCAAATCGATATATAAAATTAACATTTCCCTACTATGATTTGAAATCACGACCAAGCCAAATTGACAAGTCTTAAAAATTTGTTACAAATATGAACAAGCTTATTTCATTCTAATAAATAAATTTATACTGAAAAATATATATAATTGGCAATCCTTGCAATAGCGCATCATCCCTGCCGTCCATTTTGAATGGCTAAAAGTGCCAATTTTATGGGTTTTTTTAAATAATATTTTAACATTTTTGAAATAATTAAAACAAATATTTTTTTGCAAGGATTGACATATATTTTTATAATTTATTTATTATATATACAATACAAAAGTTACAGTTTGACCCTGCAGTAGTCAGGCTTGTTTCATCTTTTATTCTCAGAAAAAAAGTCCATAAATAGTAATTTGAATATGTTCTTTTTCTTTTGAAGCCATACAATCAATTTTGAAGGCCATGCTTTTACTGTCTACTACATATGAAAATTCACAAAAGAAATTTAAGAAATGAAGAGTTACTCAAACAAAAATGAATCGCAAACATTCTTCTGCTAACTAAAATCTTTTGAGTTTTCTAAATCAATAATCATGGAGATACCTCCACAGTAACACCTTCATTTGATTAGTAAATTAATTAAAATAGAAATCCAGTGCTTCAAATATTTACGTAAGCATTGCACAACATAAATAATAAATCAAATTCAATAAGAACTAAAAACACACCGGATGAAGACCTACAAAAATGAGTCGAAACGTCTGGAAAGTGCCCACGAAAATACAAATGAGAAATTAAACTGGTAGCAATATGGCAAAAAGCCAGCTGATGTGTCAACTCTTGAGAGTCGACAACGTTTATTCAACAATAATTAAATTTTAAACTGTGCTTGAAAGTTTGAGAGTTTAACGTTAACATCTACTTAGCTAAAAAAAACAACAAAAAAAACCTTATGTTTTGCAAATTTAGTTTGTTTATTTAATACGGAATACTCAGTTATTAAAGTTCTTTAAATGTAAAAAGAGAAAAGAAGTCATCTACATTATTGCGTTAGATTTTGTTTTAGTTTTACATATTCAACACCTAAAAAAAGATTATAACAACAACAATGATAAGGATTTTAGTTGGACAGACTGGGTGGGTGTGGGAGAGGATCTTGACCAACCTTATCAAAAAACAAACTTTTTGTCATTGTCAACAACAAATGATTTCATTATTCCAGACAAAAAAAAAAGATTGTAACTTATCTCTCCCTAAAAACTGGTTCTTCGTACGTATCAACTTTGAGAGTTAAAGACGATCGGAAATAAAGCATTATACGAAACTACGTAATTCACTTTCTTCTCTTTGCTTTGCCTTTAATAAATCTTCATGTTCAAAACAAAATGTTTTGATGTTTAATGTTGATGTAGAAACAAAGGTATGGGAAGATTCTTTCACAAAGCTTAACCCTGGTGAGAATCAAAAATAGATTTGTCAAAGCTAGATCAAATTGTTATTTTTAAACCAACGTAATACAAAAGACTTTAAAAGTTTTATCTAAATTTAAAAAACAAAACACAAAAATCGAAAGAGATCAACAAATCAACCCAGCCGAAAAAGTAGGCCTTAATAATAACTATTAAGATAAAAGTATTAATAAAAATAAAGAACAAATAAAGATTATAAAAAGAATTTACAGTTTTCTTTTTGAATTTAAAAATCTAAGCCCTACCTATTTTGCTAAAAGCATTTAAGTAAACAATAACAAAAAACTAAAGTTAATAGAACAAACTGTAAAACTCTCACTCTTCCATCTTAAGGATTGAACATAAGTGTAAGTAAGTGACATTAAATGAATTAAACGAACCAAATCGAAAGGATTGGCAGCAAAGGCTTTTTTCTTATTTTTCTTCCTGTTAGATGCTTGCTGTATAAAGGTATCCTCCTCGTCAATGTCGTCATCTTTGTTGAGATCACTATTGTCTCCAGGTAGAGGAATAATATCTTTTTGTAGTCTACGTAGTGCCCGGCTCGACATGATTTCAACGTCGCCTCCTCTAAACAAACTAAAAATGTGTTCAGTAAGGGAGATAACTAGAGTTGGAATAAATATTGCAGGGTCCCTCAACACAACATGCTAAAATAAAGGAATAAAGGAATAAAGACTTCTTGAGGATTTCATTTTTTAAAAATACAACCAATTTGATTCTTGCTCTCATTTTGTTATGTTTATTATGGAAGTATTAGCTAAATATAATTGCTCATACTATAAACATGAAGCAACTAACAAATAAATAAAATTGTTTTTATGGTATTATTGGTGTGTGATAATATTTAACCTAGTAGAAAATACAAATATTAATAAGAGTTGATAAAAATGAATGGATAAAGTTCGATTATAAATAAAATAATAAACGCCAAACGGTGCTTGTTTATTAATAATAAAAACAATTATATTTTAATAGTTATTAAAAATCAGTGTAATTTAATATAGTAAAATAACAAGAAATGTAATTATATCGATATTAATTCTCAATATTGTTGAACTAAATACTATTAAATAATAATGAAGTTCAATTAAACAATGAAAACATTCAGTTTTTAATAAATAAAAAATAATGTCACAATACATGATTTTAAATAGAATTTTTGAAATAAAGTTATTTACAAATCAACAACCACGTGGAAATGTGTTATGTAGAACGTAAGCGGTTCTCTCACAAAAATATGAAATCGCTTTTCTAATGTCACGGACGGAGGAAAAAGGACGGCAAAAACCTCATGGCTTTTTATCGAGTCCGATGCTTTAAGAGCACATTTCGCTTCCAAGAAATAACTAGCAAGTTATTTCACAACAGCTGTGTTCAAACTAGCTTTAAGCAGTCAAAAATGTTGAACAAAATGCTTAGTAAAGGAGGCAGGTATGTATACAAACTAAAAAAAATATAATTTTATGAATTTCTTAGACGAAGAATTGTCAAATATTAATTTTTCAACTAGTGTTTCTTTCATCTTAATTTCAGTTGCTTTTTATCGCAACTCTGAGAACACCAATCTAAATAAAAGAATTATTCAAGGTCGTTGAAATGACTTTTTCTCCTTAATTTCAATTTCTGTTTTGCTTCTATACATTTTTCTTACAAAATACTCTTTTTTTTCTTTTCATAACGAAATGCATCCAAAAATGTTATTGAAATCGGCTCATTTTTTAAATGTATGGTACAAATTTAAAGTCTCTGAGTTCTGGGCTAAATAGACTTAAACTTAACTATCACGTTACTCCTGTTTTCGGTGTTTGTTTTTTTTAAAGTGTAGTAAACATAAGTTTTCGAATACATATGTCCGAGTTTATACTCTTACGGAAAATAATTTTTACATGAAAATTTTCTACAATCTTTCTTCTTATTAATAACACAAAGAAGATTATTACAATAAAATTGACATGTTACTGCTTTCGGGCATTTTTATCGGCAAAATGTTGCTTTGTTAGCGTTAATGCTTCGTCTGCTCGAACTTCCGGAGGGGTGGGGGACAAATGAAAAATCAGTAAAAGTTATCAACATTGCTAATTCAGTATAAACTGGCTGTCCTATACTTATAAACTATTCAAAATTGCAGTCGAAATGATGAAAAAATCGGCGTAAAATGTTTTTTAAAAGCGTGATTTCTTTTCTGTGTAATTTTAGTACATTCTGGAGTCAGATGTACGCTGATGACGTCAGCATTTTGACACTCTATTGTAGTTAGATGCAATGAAGATTATTATGGGTTTTCTTGTAAATTGTTGATACCAAAAAGTTGCTATTCACCCGTGATCAAAGCTCTTTCTTTATAAGTGAAATGTAAATTTTTTTTTTTCAAGTGTGGTACCCTCAGTATATAATCCCTCTCTAATCGATTTTGTTTACGTTTATGATTAAATTCTTCTGAAGATGATTTCTATAATCACTTTTTCACAGTATTTAAATATCCTCTCATGGGAATGGGATGTGACACAAGGCTCTTTTAACGTGGGAACCTACACAGCACACCACACACATTAGTGCGTGGGTGAGTTTAAAAACTTCCCAGTTCCATCGGCATATTGACCTTCTCCCATTTAGTGCAATGGCGAGGTGCTGCCTGAAAGACAGGAACTAGGCATGAGTGAAACTGCCTGTCTCGCCCGAGGATGAGATGAGATGAGATCAGTGGCCAACCAGTGGGACTGAAAATGACAAGTTTCGAGTCAAAATCACTTTTCACTCCTATTACGATAAAAAAATTTGTCTGGGCACTTATTGGCATTTATGCCCTACATTTCAACTTGGAAAAGAGGAAATCAGATATGAATGATTATTTTTATCTGAACTTGATTTTTCTCAAATGCTGAGCAACTAATTTGAGCCTGAATTTTTTCTTCTAAATTTTAAAAACATTTAGACAGAGAGAAGAATTAGTCATTTTTCAAAGACAAAAAGTTGCCAGAAATAAAAATGTGAAAATAATCTGCATGTGAGAAAATAAGAAAGAAATTATCAATTCTTAAACCACGTTAATAATTTCTTTTTATTTCAATTTCACTTATGCCATGCAGTTTATGTGGGGTAAATCAATAAGTCTGTAGCCTAATGATGAAAAAACATTCATTTTACACAACAAATATTTACTATTAACATAATCTCCTTCCTTGTCAATTCACTTAATTCAGTGGCGAATATTAATCACATAGATCGAACATGAAACAGTGAAAATTTCAGATCTTAATTCAGTTAATAACTACTATGTTAGGCAGAAGACTTCTCGTAAACATTCATCTAATTATCATTCCTTGTACATGAAATACAGTTAAGATTAGTAACTCTAGTGCAGGGGTCGTCAAACTTTTTACAACATCAACCCCTTCATGGAATCCTTGATCCCTCATCGAAATCTTCCAAAAACGTACCAAATCCATAGTAAATATCAAAATTGGGTAGGTAAACAAGAATATATGTCAAACGTACCAAATATTCAATAGACCCTTCCCAGCATTTATTGACCCTCTTTCGACCCATTTGTTAGTCCAATTCCCAGGGGTCAATATCAACCACTTTGGTGACCTCTGCTCTGTGTATAGATTTAAAAAATAATTTCATGCCAAAGTTTTCTAACAATAATAGAAATAAACTAGAAGCTGATGAGAATAAAATAGAAAGACAGGAGTCTTAAGAGTGCAAAATCCTGTCATAGTCTCTGTGCTCTTCCATTTTAAGGAAAATATATTAAATAAATTCTAATTTGAAAACTTAAAATTGATATTACAGTATTTCCCAGTGTCGAAGATGCCATTTTTTCCCCCTGGAATAAGTTTTAAAAATGTACCCCGCATCCTACAGGCTGAAGATTATTTTTTTCATAGGCCTAACCTAATTTTTAAAATTTTTTTTCAAAATTTTGTAAATCAAAATTGGTGCGCGTTCTTGAGGTCGGAGCATCCTCAATGCCAGGAAATATAGTATTACATTCAAACTCTCATTCTCAATAGTCCCGTCATCAGCATCAAAGATTTAATGTTTCTTTTTAGAATTTGCTGTTTTTGGAATTACAGTGCTGATAAACACTCAATGTCTTTTATTTACATATAAATTTAAGATTTCTGTCTAATCATTTGTATTTTATTTACAGGAAGAAATTTAATTTTACTCCAGTGGTAAGTACTTCTTTCTGATTATAAAAAAACAAAAACATGTCAATTCTGATTTACTTACAATAATCAATTATTAAATCTTAATCAAATAATTTCCATTTATATATACAGGTATACCTTGATTAGTGTGGTTAATTTGTTCCAAAAATTTCTGTACTGTTTAAGACCACACTGTTCAAGGTTTTATTATAATTTAATGCGTTTTTGTTTTTAGTTTATACTTAGTTACATTAATTTGTACAGTAATACCTTAACCATACTACATCAAAACCACACTATTCATGGTATTCCTGTATTTTGATATTACATTTTTGACTTATAGTTCAGGGACTTAATGACCTGTTGCATCCAGAATCTTTAGAATGCAGTGTAAAAACTCACTTACCAGGATTTAAAAAATATCTGGCCAAGATTTATTTTTCATTTTTGATTGTTTAAAAATGCAAATCTACTATGGTCAATATTAAAAAATATGGAAGAATGCATAGGCAAAACTGGAAAAAAAAAAAGAGTAAATGAAGCACTATTATCACAATGTCCACTCAGATGGTGTAATGGTTAGCACATCTGCCCCACACACAGAAGGTCCCAGGTTTGAATCCCGGTATGAGCGAAGAGTGTGGGAAAAAACTAATTGTGTACACTCTAAGCTGTATGCTTAGGATGGCGGTATCCCTTCAGTGGACTTGCATCCTGCCAAGGGGGTGGTCATAAAAACTTGCAAGAATAATGTACTGGTTTCGACCAGACTTGAAACTTGCAAAAGATCACTAAGCTGACGCATGCAACAGAAACCGGGTCTCGTCACCGGGTGTGTATTCCACTGGGAGTTGTCTCTCAAGAGACAGATGCTTTACTTTTTTTTATTATCACAATAATAATTATGAAAAGTGTTAGTCTAAACTCTTATTAAAATTATAATTTGAAGATTTTCAGTTTTGTTTTATTTTAAAGTGTTGTTTTATTTTTACTTTTGAACTATTGTGTCTTGAAGGATTACAGTTCTCCCTCTATTGCTGCCACAAAAAATGAAGGCGGACGTAAAATCAACCCATCTAAACTGCGACGTGCAGAACAAGTCAGCAAAGTTCTCTTCGGTTATATTTCTGACCTTATCCAATATGGAGATGAAGATTTCCTCCAAATAGAAGAAAATATTGAAATATCTAAGGTCAGTCACCCTTTTTTTAACTCTCTCTCTCTTGTTTGTTTTTTGTTTTAACGAAAAAGGTTTGTATTTTATGCATCTATTGTGTATGCTTCATGTTGTAATGTTATATTGAGGAAGATCAATTTTCTCTCAAAATAATCAGTGAGAATCAATTTTTCTTAATTGATTCTTTAAAAATAAATAAACATCAATTGAA
>VCCN01005986.1:1619514-1639970 GCA_006491835.1 Architeuthis dux | reverse complement strand
TTACTAAAACTCAAACAGACACTGCAGTGCCAGCTTAGTACTCAATTAAATACTGTAAGTAATAAAGTACAAAACTAAAAAATGTTAGCTTCTTTAGCAGTGATCGGTCAAATCAGTCCTTATGATGCAATCCATTTTTGACGGGGAAGTCGTTAAACATTGCCTTGACTTCATTATTTTAATACGCTTAGGTAATAAAGAAAATTAAAGGAATCAATAAGCAAGATTAAAGTAATGGTAAATTGTATTTTTTGATAAGATCGTAGAATTATCTTCTGTTCAAACAAGGCATGCGTGCATTTCTATTTTGCTAATCCTTTGATATTCTGGATATTCACCTTTTTTAAATATTGTGCAATAATATTTTTTTGTTTCTCGACAGAATGAACAATATTGCATATTTTCCTTGCACTGCTTAATATTAAAAAAATTGGTCAAACTTTTAGAAAAAGTTATTCTGCACTTTAATGACTAATTTTTCAGATTGTGCAATGTCATTTCCTTTAAAATTTTGTGTTTTAAAACAGTTGTACAATTTTCCCTTGAATAATGCAATTTACTGAAACAATGATAAAAAAGTAAAACTAAATCTGATTTAACTTCTTCAAAATGACTCAGTATTCAAGTATTATTCAAGTATTTAAACAATAACATATTTCATATTGTTCGATAAAAAACAAAACATAACAGTAATCTTACCTCAGGGGGAGCGGGTCGTTCTATAATGAAAAAGCAACAATATAGAATTAATATTTTAAAAATCATCATATTAGACAGAATTTCAGATAATTATCATGATTATGTATATCAATACATTACTGATAGTGCAACAGCAATATTCTATTTATTTTACACACACACACACACACACATATATATATACATGGTGTCCCATAATTATGTCCTCTGCAAAAGTTGTAAGGGGAATAACTTTGTATTGACTAGGCTTGATTGTGGAGAAATCGAACATTGCTCTTACTATTAGGTGCTTAGTCAATACAAAGTTACTCCCATTACAACCTTTACAGAAAGGACATAATTATGGAGTTACCCCCCCCCCCCCTTACAACGTTTGCAGAGAGAAAATAATTACGGGACACACTATATAAGCAATCCATTATGCTAAATTATAGAATTGAATGTCTATATTAGCATAAGCCTTATATTAACATTGCTCTATTTACTACAGAATACTTTCTAGAAACTGTCAACCAAAACTGTCACTTAGGTTTTTGGTTAGTTTTTAAGTGATTCTGCCTGGCTGGCTATCTATGTATGTATGCGTTGCGCATACAGGCCAAACCAATGGAGCTAGAAGGCTTTTTGATTTTTGAAAATGCCCCCCACCCCGGTTTCTAATGTGTGTGTGTGTGGTGTTCAATATACAATGTAAGTTTATGCTAAATTGGTCCCTTAGTTTGCGTCTGGCAGCGCTCACATTGTTTTTTTTTTAAATATTCGGACATTTTTAGTGATCACCGCCTAACAAAAGGCATGAAAAGTAATTTATTCATTGATCACCCCCAACACAGCATGCTGCCAAAAGATGTTGGTCATGTGGTGGTTTCTATTGAATGACTAACCAGCTTGTTTAATAAAGAATTTAGTAATATCAAATAAAGCTAAATACATGTTTTCTCTGTGTGGCACATTAATCAGGTTACTGTTGCAGTAAAAAAAATAGAAGAAATCTGTAAGCTTGTCCTGTCACTGCAGGCGACTCCAATCGCTGAACAATAGTGTGTTTAAACTTTGCGGTTCTGTTGTCAAGTTAATTTCAGTCATACATGAACAGACACACAAGTACAAGCTTTCAAAGTTACTAAGTGTATCAAATCATTGCACACTTGAAAAAGAATGCAGTGCTAAAGGTTGATAACAGCAAACAAGCAAAAAAAAAATCAATAACCCCATAAATCAATGCACATTTATTTCCATCATCAAACAACTATATAAAGAATGAAAGTATTTTCTTTAAAATCTTACATATTATAATGTATCTTCCAAATACAACCATATTAATATTTTAATAGAAAAAGTAAAATCTATGACTTGCCTATACATTAGCAGATAGTGATAAATAACAATGGTTATTATGTTAAATAGTTGTTTTATGTTTCTTTGGAAGAAATAACAAAATTATGTTGCCTGCACAAAATGTTTGGAAAACTTCCTTATCAACCCCAATACCTCACGGATCATACAAACAACCAATGCTGAATTCTTTAAACACTTAAACTAAACAAAAATTAGTTACTAGATGAGCATATTAAAATACTTGCAATACAACATAAAATTAGAAAATAAAACATTGAAAACAAAAGCATTTTCTTCTTTATGCATTTTAAATATGAAATGTGCTCATTTTTGCCATGAAACCCGTTTTTCTTCAACTTCAAATATTCTAAGAGTTATTGGGACTATTGAACTCAACCTACGCCAAACCTCACAGCAACACTTGTAAAACAGGCAATTCCATATTTTACATAGGTTTCATTCTAATCCTTTCTAATCCTTTCCTTGCTAAGCAAAGAAATCCACACTAGCCTGACTTATGCAACACAGCTTCTTTAAATTCTCATTTTCCAGCACGGCTCCCTGCCAATTATTTGGACCTTATCACCAGGGGGGTAGTGTGATCCCTTCTACTTCCAGATATGCTCTGCCATACCAGATTTTTGTACTTCACCTTTGGATATGGCTTTCTTATGTTCCCAAAGTCTGACTTTCAGGGGTTGATTAGTTTCTCCCTTATATTATTTCCCACATGTTCATGGGATGTTATATATGCAATCTTTTGTCATTCTCATTTCTCGAGGGACCAACTTTAGAAAGGAGGCTGTGAAGAGTGGTTGTGCTATTGAAAACCACCCTGATGTTATAACATTTACAAATGCTTTGGTTGGTCTGGTCAGTATATTTGCCACCATTCTTTCTATTAGCTACCATTTTCTGGTTTGCACTACTGAGAAAAAAAAAGTGACAGACTGGATACCCAAAAAAGGCTGTAGAATGGATTAGCCAAAACATTTCGGTAACAACAAAAAGAATGAGATCAATAGTCCAAACAACTCTTGGAATGGTAATGACTCATCTAAAAATTACCCCATCTATCTTTAATAGATATTATTTGCCAAAGAGATATAACTATTTTGAAATTTTACTAGTAAGATACAAGGTGCTACCCAAAAGTCTGGGGAAGATGAACAGCATGTGTAAACTGAACGTAGTACTTTTATGCTTCCCTTTGTGAGCAGTACACTGCAGATGAGATCGCTGTATACATTCCTAGGACTACTGTGAAGGAGACGGTGGAAACTACTAAGTGTTAGAGTAAACAGTGGTATTAAAGTTGGTAATTGCATGCTTACTCACCAGCTTGTTTTTGCAATGATCTCATGGTACCATAGGGGCTCTTTGGCAGGATCTGTGCATTTTTGGTCAAATTTGAAACCTCAATGCTAGGAGCTGATTCAGTGGGACTGGCAACAGAATCAATCACGCGATAGGATTTGCTTTTCTGTTGTTCTGATGATTTCTCCTTTTTGGAAGATTTTTTTACAGATGAAAGTCTCTTTTTTGAAACACCTGATGTAGAAGGGGACAAAACATTAGACCTGGATGATTTCATCTCAACAAAAGCACTCTTCGAAGAGGGTAAGGTCAGGCGTCGAGTAATTTTGTCTGCTTCAGAAGAGGCTGGAGAAGAAGACCTAGAGTGTACAGAGCTGGTGGTTTCCTTAGGAGAACTAGGAAACAACTCGTCTTGCTCGTCTGTAGATATACGTTTTCCTGCCAAAGATGCTAGCACTTTATTTTTCGGTTCTTCATCATTTTCATCAGTCAGCATTGGAGTTTCTTTTGATTGTTCTTTTTCTTTAGTCTCATCCGATTGGAAAGGAACTTCTGCTTTACTCTCATCTGATTGGAAAGGAACTGACATCTCGGATACAATTGGACTAGACGCATGAGAAACTTTGGATGAATTTGCATCTCTCCCGGAAACAGAACCCAAATTACTCTCAACTACTCCAGAGGTCGCCATATCAACATCTGATAGATGATCACCAGATGCTAAAGTCTCTTCCATCTTGGAAGCTAAAAGAGGCTTTTTGTATTCCTTTGCAGTAAATCTTTTTAATTCAGAGGCTTCGCTTGTTGCTTCTACATAGGAAGAGTCAATATTCTCAGCCAAATATTCCTTGCTACCAGATCCTTTGGAAACATCAGAATCACCTCTTGGAGAGTCGGACACTGCCTCAACATCTTCCAAATTACTTTTTATCTTTTCAGAATGAGCATCTGTACTGTCATCAACAGACTCCATGTCGATTCCTGGTGTGCTGAGGATTTCTTTGGAAGTCTTTGAAACTGTCTGAAAGCTGTTTAGATCAGCCTGTACACTTGATTCATCACCAGCAATTGTAGGGCTATTGGGATCACTTCTATAAGCAACAGCTTCTTCTGTTGAATCTTTGCGGTTTAATGTTTTCACTGTATTTATACTCTCATCTAGAAGCAACATATTGATTTCATCCAATTTTATTTGTATGCTGTCTTCGGACTGTGTAGCAATTTCTTTAGTCTCTGGTCTCATATCCTTTACAAGGCTTTGAACAATCTTTTTACCTTCCATCTCGTGGCTTCCACTTTCCTCGTGGCTTCCACTTTCCTCCTTGCTTCCAACTCCCTCTACATTTTCAGTGACCTGCACACTTTCAGCCACCTCTACAGTGTGAGATACCTCTGGTAGTTCTGCTTCAGAAACAAATTTTGATACATCTGGTTTTTCAAATGCTGCTGGTTTGGCATCTTCAAGGGATACCAATTCAGCAGTATCTCCCCCTAGTCGTAACACTTTTGCTTTTTGCATAGGTTCCTCTTCTTCATCTGAAAGATCAAACAATGATTCCACCTCTGAGGAACTTAGTTTACTTCGTTTTCTTTTGGAACTATTCTCAGATTTTGAAGAGGCAGAATCTTCTCGTTCTTCTCTCTTGGCAAGGGAATCTAGTTTTTCTGGAGTCTCTGCAATAGCTGCTATTGTCTCCTGAAGATTCTCAACATTTATGGTGTTCACACTCAGATAACCCAAAGATGTTTCTGTTTTTGTTGCTTCCATCACATTGTGAGATCTTTCGGTTTCAGCAGCCTTTTCTGGAAAATAGATTCATATATACATTTTAAATCAAGCATATAATATTTGCAAATATTATCCAGTCAATGTTAAAGGACAGTCATATTTTAAAAATCAACTGAATATATTAAAAAAAAATCAAAAAAAAAATAATTAAAAAAATCAAAAAAAAAATCAACAAAACACCGCTTCTGACTTTAATTTTCAATATTCAAATTTTTCTCTGTATATTAACTTAGAAATCACCAAATTACTAAATGCTATGATACTCAAGTTTATCTTTATCTCTTTACTGAAAAATAGAATCATCATTTTAAAAATAGGTTTAATATAGAATGAAAATTAATTATATGAATCATATGGAAAATTTCTTTATTACCATATTTTCCTGCATATAACATGTAGCATTATACAAGAATTTAAAAAACAAAACAAAAAAAAAAAGCATTGAAAATAGTCACTTTTACAGTCATGTTGAATGCAACTAGGAAAGTTGAAAAACATAATAGATATGTCATTGCTCTGTAGATGATTTACTGGTGACTACAATAAATGGCAATGTTAGGAGATAGTTGTCTGACACTGTTCTTAGAATTTAGATTTTTAATGATTGATCGATTGGTTTTACGGCATATCAACCCTTGATGGGTTATTTAATGCCGAAATCATTTTTGTATTGAAAAGCTTTGGTGAAAAGTTATTTTTTAACTAGAATCTTGCGACTTTTGTTAAAGGTTCTTTTTATTTTTTTTAAAGGCAAACAGGTGGCCCGGCCTTTCCCAAAGTTGGGAATATTAATCCTTTTTTCACCTCTTACAAACTTGTGGACAAGACAGAGGGATGTATTCTTGGATGTCCACATCCCTACGGGGGCTCAGATTTTAAAATTTTCTTAAATCAGAATTCGCCTCATGCAACTGAATATGTTAAATGCTGGGAAATACAGTATTTACTATTACTATTATTTACACTTCAATTATTTAATCTGAATAATAAAACAATCGTTGCTTAAAACATATTGAATTATTCTATGAAGAGAACAGAACAATCTGCTATACAAAGGGCTGGTAGATGGTGGAAAAACCAGCCTCAGGTTAATTTTCTAAAGTTTAGATGGAATAGCTTAAATATAATTAATTCTAATACACATTACCTTGAGATAACTTGATTCCTGAAGCTATATCCTCAGCAGTTATCTTATTTCTGATTTTCTTTGCTCTAGAAGGTAGCTGCTTTAATTCTGAACCTGAATCTTCACCAGGACCTGGATAAAATAATTTGGATAATTTTGTCAAGAGGTTTAGTTTAACAATTTAGAAAGGTATTTACAAAAATAATTAAGGCTAAACTGGTTGGGAGAAAATTTGGAAAGACTGACCAACTGTGGGAAGCAGTCAGAGATGAATGGAACAACATTGTTGCAGCAAACTGTAAACAATAATCGGACAGCCTGATCAAACGGCTCAGTTTTCTGAAGAATAACGAGTGAAAAGCTATCCCACATTAAAAAGTACTCTGCCCACAAACACTGCATGCACCATTATATAACATTGTTGAATATTTCATCTATAATTGTTAGAATGAAAGAGTAATTGCAAATAATTTGATAAAAATAGCTTGGCTCATTTTTTTTGACTGGTTGGTGCAAAAATAATTGCGTTTTTTGTTATTTTAAACTTTGATGCTTATTTTGGAATAAACTATTATTTAACTATGTTTCATGGAATATACCATTTTAAAGCCTGAATTGCGCTCTATTTATTTAAGCTGAATGTTTTCTTTTCACTATTTATTCTGGTTTATTTGGGGCTGTTAAATATGGAAAAAAAGCAAATTCGTGCAATTTTGTTGTAGAAGTTCAAAATAGGATGTAAAGCAGTGGAAACTGCTCGCAATATCAACCAAGTATTTGGCCAAGGGACTGTCAATGAACGTATAGCTCGACATTGGTTCCCAAACTTTTCGAAACAGTTATTTTGGAATAGGGCCTGTGTAAGTTTGGTCAACAGAAGATATGATCGTATAAAAAAATTTTAAAAATTTTTAAAAATCACTTAAATTTGTATTTAAAAGTAGATTAAGTTATAATACAAGAAACCTAATAAGAAAAAATTATACAATTTTAATATAAACTAAAAACTAAAACAATAACAAGACTTTAAAACACATTTCCAACATACAGATGAAAAATTTCACACAAATGCAGTCATAATTCTGGGCTGCAAGACACGAACACTAGAAATGAAAGAGATACATTGTAACAGACAAAAAAAAACACGCATAACCTAATTTTGAAGGCAGGATGATGCAAGTTAAGCATAAGAATTAATAATCAAACTACAAACTATAGAATTATATAATACTTTTATATTTTACTTAAATAAATTTAATTAATATGTTGATAAAAACTGAAAACTAGAAAATTAAAATTAATAAATGCAAGCTAAAAAAAGTTTTAAAAATTAAAAAACTAGGCGATGATAGTGATGTGTGCAAAATGGTTTTATAAAAAGAATTGCTTGTTCAAGTGATAAGATGTGAACACAAAACAATTTGCCAAACTCTTAGTCTTATAATAAATATAAAAAACTTTTTATATGCTGTTTTATTGATTTATTTATTAAAATATTAAGCACTATGTATTTTCAACAAATATGTTTTAAAAACACAAAATAATTACTTTTTAAAACTATTTTAATTTTTACTTACTTGATTGTTGCTTAAGATTCTCAGAAAACTTTTGCATAACTGCCTTGTGTCGAATTCTAGGCATCTTTCGCACAACATCATCAGTTTGTTCTTCTTCTTCAGAACTCATACTGTAAAATACAATGAGTCCAATTATATAAAACAATAGTTGATATTAATTAAACAACCAATCTACAATAACTAGAATAATCATCCAATTAGGATCGAACCTACTAACAACTGCCAGCAAGGATAGCTTGTTGATCATTGCTATAAGACGCGTGTCCTGAAGCAATTTTTTTTTCATGTGATCTACTAATTATTAGCAGTAGAAAACAAATTCACAGATATATTTGGATGGAAAATTTAAGAAAAAAATACTGAATTCATTTACAGGAAAAGTGCTTAGTTTGAAACGGTGGGTAGGAAGTATTTTCTTCAGGAAAATATTTACTCCCCCATTGGAAGAGTCTGGTGTTACGACCCGTGAACACTGTTCTTTATGAGAGTAGATTATTATCCTCTATTATACTTAATCTTTCAAAGTTCATTTCTACAGAGCATTATTTCATAAGTAGAAACATTCATCATTTACTTTTCTAAGCTTAAGTGTAATGTTCTTATTGTGTTTATGCGTCTTCATTGTTTCTATCTGTAGTAGCTGTGTTAGATTAGAATGCGTTTTGATTCGTAATCGTGTTTAAGCGTGTTAAGAAAGGATAAACAAAAGAACACATGTTGATAAGAGCTATGCTCGAGCTGAAACTGCGCCTTCCCTGTTCCTACTTCCGGTCCCGCTTTTGGGACCGGAAACGGAATAGGGATTGCTGGGAGCTTGCTTAGGCATGTTTATTTATTTAACATAACATACATGTGTATAAACATTATATTAAGCACAAAACTTTGCTATTAAGGGTCGTCAATGATGTACTCGTGGGTTTGGAAAGTAATAGTGCAACTATTCTATTGCTTTTGGATCTAAGTGTTGCTTTTGACACTGTGGACATTATTAAGCTTATAACCATTTTGGACAAAGAATTTGGCATCAAGGACACAGCATTGAAGTGGTTTCAGTCCTTTCTTATTGGTAGAAAGCAATGTGTTCGAATTAATGATTCACTATCTGATTATGTAAATGTTTCGTTTGGGCTATCCCAGGTCTCAGTTCTCGGTCCCATTCTATTTAATATTTGCACTTAGTTTTCAACATAATGTTATTAAAAACATGTACCTTCTCTTATGGATCAGATCACTAAAATGGATGAATGCCTTCTTTCTTAAGATCATTTCCAATAAAACGGAGATTATATTATTTATACATACTGAACAGAATATTTATAATATTTATGATACATATTAAACAGAATAGTTTCTAAAAAGCTTTTTTCATCTTACACTCTTCAGAGGATGAAACATCAGAAAGTGATCAAAAATAGTAGACTGTAAGAATCCGGATTTGAAATAATATTGTTTAAAAGTTGTTGGAAAAAAAACGATGAAGATACGTACTAGGTTTAGAACAACAATCAAAGCCGTCATGATCGAAGACAATGTTGTGATGTGATTCTAAAACCAAAGTTAAAGAAAAACTCTTTAACTAATTTAACTGACTCAAGCGCATTTTGGTTGGACATTCAAATCAGAGATTTGAAAAATATTGGTTAATATTTGTATTATAGAAAATAATTTTTTAAAACTTAAATAGCATCTTGAACCGACAGAAAACTATATCAAAAAGATAATCAAGCAAAATAACAATAAAGCAAAATCAATTCATTTTTCATGTAAAAAAATGCAAGATACCTGTTTATAATAATAACTTGGTAAGACATCAAGAAGAAGAAAAAATAAAACTGTTAAATCTACTTTAGGCTTTCAAAAGTATTCATTCAGCTGGTAAGAAAAGAAAAATTAATTTTCTTTAATCTTTAAAAAACTATTAATACTGTCAAAATTCAGTTAAAGTTGTTTTTATCATATACAGGAATGTTTTGATTAGTGCAGGTTTTGATGTAGGTATTGCTGTAGAAATTAATGTAACTAAGTATAAGCTGGAGGGGGAAAAAAACCCACTTCAAATTATAATAAGACCTTGAACAGGGCAGAAAATTTTGGAACGAATTAACCACACTAATCAAGGTATACCTGTAGTACAATCTGTGTTTTAACCAAAATATAAACTAAGAACATTTAACTTACTTCTGATCATCAACCATTTTTGAAATCTTTCGAGGAATAGGAGCCAAATAGGTATCTGATTGAGCTGAATTTTCATCAGAACTATTATCTTGGACAGGTGTTTCTTCTGGGGCTGTTAAAAATAATAATAATATTTAAAACAAAAATGTTTAAAAAATTTCAATTGTATAATATTTTGTCAACTTTCATGTACTGTTGAAACCACTTGGTTTTGCCTACTCCAGAGAATCTTCCAACATTGTCTACTCCAGTGAATGCGTGGAATATTGGTAACACTGCTGCCTTGTCTCGTCCCAGTGCCATCCAGATTGGCTCAATCTCCAAAGTATCTGATACCATACATATCACAGTGTGTTTGCAGACTTGCCATTATGTGCAACAGCCAAAACCAAGACATCAGTATCTTCAGGACAGCGCTGTGATGTACATGCTGCTAAGCAGATCATCAATGTACCAGCCTCCTCATAGTTGTTATCTTCAAACTGCCTCCTGGACTTCATTCACTGGCTTTGAGGTTTGTTTTTTCTGTGAGAACTTGACATAGAGCCATGTACATATGATGTGTGCACAAAGTGTTTTCTTGTAGTGGGCACACTTCAGGATCTGTCGTGTTGTGGTGGAGCCATATACATCAACCTACGTATCATCTATCCCAGAATGGACGTACCTAGTGCCCTCAGTGCAGCCATCAGTGTGTAGCTCACACAGCCTGGGAAGAACTCTTCTTTTCAGATAATCCCTTGAATCCTGGAACTACACCGCCTTCTCGTATAAGGCCATGTAGAAGGTAATCACTGTTGGATGTTCTTCAACATTGACCAAGCTCTTCAACTGGGACTCTTGTAGAATCACAGTCAGCATTGTAGACCTCCCATGAGCAACTTCTGGCAGCAGCAGTGGTGCACCAACTTGGGTCACGGATTGGCCAGACGACACAAGTGACTTGAATCCAGCCCAACCAGGCCTATTGCTCTGTTCTCCATTATCCTTTTCTCTAGACAGGGCAGACACCATGAGTCAACTGAGGGTGGTCAGTTCATAAGACTCAGCAACCCCTGTGGTGTAGAGTTTGAATTCTTGTGATCCCCTGACCAGTCCAGGTTTTGGTTTAATTTTTAATTTTAGCTTGATCAGTACATGATATGGGGCAACTGATAGATTCTTTGCTTCACTAAGTTCCAAACTGGGTGTGATGACTTCTCCTGGAGCATTGGCCTTCTGATACACTGCAGTGATAGTCTCATGTGTGGTACCTTCCCCATCAGCTGTTTCCTCTGTGAAGTCTGCAAAGAACACAAAGGTTCCTTTTTTGAGGAAGGGTTGGACATATAGGCCATTGAACCGTCTTGTGTTTGCGACCATATCATTAGCTAGTTGTTTCCAAGAGCTGTGACTGACTGTATGGTACACAATAGTTCTGTGAATGAAGAAGTTTCTTGTTCCTAGTGTTATGATAAACAGTAAATGCCAAACCCAGAACCTGTGGATTATCTCGGGCATGTTGTATCCAGAATGTTTCTTTTGCCTGCTTTGGTCAGTGTTGTACCTGCCTTTTGGTTTTGAAAGCATAGATGATGTTCTGGCTTAATGTTAGTACTGATTGGCTCACTGTCCTGCATCTCATATCTGTTTGCAACTTCTCTTCAGTTCCTACCAAAATCCAACATATGAGGCTGTATAAATCTGGTCTTCTGCCGTGCTCAATATGGTAACCATGTCTGACTTCTGTGTAGCTTAGCTGTCTTGTATAACATCTTTGTATTGTTCATTTCACTCGCATGGTCTTGAATCAGACGTGTGGACAATATCTTCACAGGCTTCAGGGTAGTAAAGAACTGATGGCTTTTGTCTGTCTTTCTGCCTCATGGACTTCACATTTGATAAATGTTGAAGAATCTTATCCTTCAGCCATTGTCTTGTCAGTGTTGGTGTGTGCTTCTGTGCTTCCTCATCACCCCCAAGCATGCAGATGTATGTTTTTTTCTATGAAAGTCTTCAATTTACATTAAATGCATGTATACCAAGGTTGGCCAAAAACCTGACTTTCTCAAATTGTCTTGAAAAACTGTGAAAGTTGCCATTTTACTTATGGTATAAAACTTTGAGATTTGTCAATTTTTAAGGATCCCCCATATATGGTAACACTCGTTCATTTTGAATTTGTGGGTTATTAATATTTTTTGTTTGCAGATATATATGTTCTAGTTAATTTAAACATGAATAAAGATAGTTTTAACAATTTGGGCTGAGTTTGAATGCCCAAGAGCCAAAAATATACAAAAATTTATCAGCTGCGATAGCTTAAAATATGGCAAATTTGCATGAAATATATTGTTAAATGGTTAGAACTGAAGGCTTTAAACAGTTTATAGAACTATCAGACAGTCTTAAAGTGTCTAAAATGGAAACAGGTTATTACAATTTGAAAACGTTATAAAAATAGTTATTATCCAGAATGTTGATGTTAAAATATCAATTTCTAAAATGAAAGGCTATCCCACCTTTTTATGAATAGACTCTTCTATAAAGTTGTATAAATTGACCAGATTTCTCAGTCTCATTCACTGCTATACATATTAATTGTTATCCATTTAACACTTTGAAATAAGGAAATGAAAAGAATTCTAAGTCAGTTTGATACTTCCTTCCCTTAGTCAAACTTTTTTCATTCACAACCCTTTTTGATGAGACAAATCTTTTCACGACCCCCTCATTCATTTTGCTCCAAACTTGTCACAACAAGATCTCAAAATGGGGGACATGTGTGAACTGGTTTTAGTTTCTAATTATCTGTCTTTGTGATTATATTGTTCGTTAGTTTATGTTTGTGAACCAATATTGTATCTCTCTCACTTATAAACTCATATTGTAACTTGAAAAAAAATAGATTCTAATGTTTTAAATTGAAACTTTTTTTATTATTCATGATTAATTAGTAATAAATAATTACTTAACTGGAACTTCATTTTTATTGATTACATAGAGAATTGAAATAAAAATAACAAACCTAGTTTAAGGGCCATGTACAAAATCAAAGACTATTTCTGTGTTTACTTAGGTAAAAATGACCAAATTTCTTTTTGGCTTGACTGCTGAAATATGTTTTTTTTGGTAAGATTTATCAGAAACTTACCCCTGGGGACCACCCCAAAATGTTCACAATGTGTTTAATCATGCTTAAATTAACTGCAAAATATTATAATAACCCAGAAATTCAAAATACATGGGGGTGGAAGTGCTACCTCCAGCCCATGCATGGGCATTACCATATACGGGGACCCTTAAAAATTGACAAATCTCAAAAAACTTTATACTGTTGTTAATTATTAGTAAAATGGCAAAGTCAGGTTTTTTTGGTCCACCTTAATGTACATTAGTGTTAATTATGTTCTAGAAGGCCCAACTAAGTTTAAGATGATGTTTATATACCAAAAGAATTCATATTGGGCATGCTCAGAAAACCAGAAAGTTGAATGTTTGACTGTTCCGAGCAGAAAATGGTGATGTTATTATTCCAGTATCTACTTCTTGTAGCATTTCCAAACATTGTAATTTGTTTTACAGAAGCATCTAGTTTCAGACAATATAATACTTTTCATGTTATAAGTTTATACTTTTTAGGGAGGGCTGAAACTGACCACTGGTCAAACTAGATTATTACCTAAGAACAAAGTTTCAGTCAAATCCCAGACAGGTGGTTAAACAGCATTGATGGAATGCCTAAGAGTGAAGCAAGTGTTAGGATTAGGAGTCTAATCATGCCACCAGTGGTTTTTTGACCCAGAAAACATAGGCTTAGCATAATTATGTTTCTAGGTTGACTAGAAGTCGACATAGCTCAAATTATGTATTTTATTTGAAAATTCAAAATGGTGGCCATGCAGCTGTCTGCACTAATGCCAACACTGATTTTCGGATTCTCCATGATCTGCAGATTCCAAAAATGTATAGTTTTGCTAATCTATAAAAATTTTGAACGAAACCCTATTTTTTTAACACAGTTAACCAGACTAAAGGTTAAGAGACAAGAAGAAAGAGGATATGAAATCCCAAGTACATTTCTTTTTTTATGATACCAACCTCAGAAAGAATTACCGAATATTATTGAATATAAGTCGACCATAAGACGAGTTCAGAATTGAGCATAAAATTTCAGAAAATCGACTGACTCAAATATAAGCTGAGTCCATTATTTTGCCATAACGTCGTCATGAAAAATATCCCCTTCTTATTAATACATCGTTAATGGCAGCTGTCACCAAAACATGAATTTCTTTCATCTTCAACATATTGATCATTGTTTTCTGGTCGTAAAAGTGAAATTCTCATCAGTGATGACGAATCTACCCCCCAAAATGATTTAAAATGGATATAACACAATACTCACTGTATACTAACTACATAGCATTTCACACAAAACCATGATAATGAATCGGGTTAAAACAACAGCATTATCGCTCGCTAATATGCATTGTATCTATAGACGCTGTATTCAAAAGTATTGGAAATTTTTGACTGACCTGAGTATAAGTCAAACTGCTGATTTCAGGCCATTTTTTTAGTAAAAAAACGCTGTCTTATATTCAAAAATATAGGTAACTTAAATTGGGGATGACAGAATTAACCAAAAATACTTGCTACAAACATCTCAAACAAATAAAATTAATATACATACCATTGTCAATGAAATTTTTCAACAAAGCATGAGGTGTCTTAGCTAATGCTACCATACCAGAACTACGTCGAGATGATCTTCGGCTAGCCTAAAAAGAGAGCAAGTTTAAAATAGGGATTACTTCATTTAGTAATCTTGCCAATGAGAAATACTAAAGATTACAAGACTGGCTGCTGCATGGTCAAACTCTACTCCTACTTCTATTCCGACTGAAGATGATTACTGCAACTTTTGTATTGTACATATAATAAATAAAAAATTATATTTTTTCTATATTTATTAGAATGAAATAAGCCTGTGCATATCTGTATGATAAATTTTCGTTAACATATAAGAATTGTCAATTTAGCTCGGTCAGTAAGACAGCCAGCTACCAATCACTTAGTCATGAGTTCAAATCACAGTAGTTTTACATATTGGTTTACACCCCTAATTTGGGTGAGGATTGTTCTTGTTACAGTAGGAAAACGAAGTCAACTCCTGACGTTGTCCTGGAGTTTGACAATTAATATTAATACTTTTTAGTATAAAATATCTTAACTGGTCATGCAACACAACAAATCATTTGGATAGAGGCTTGCCAAGACTTGTTCTATTTATTTTGAATCATTTTTTAGTAAATCATTAATTTAAATAGAATTTTTGGATAAAAACTAAAATTTTCAAAGCTTTATCTTAAACAATGATAGCTTAAATAGAAAACTCAAATAGTAAACAAATAACTAAAAAACATTCCTCTCATCTGATTTGTGCTCATAACTTCTGTTAATTATGGGATTGTATTAAAAATTATTTCTTTTATTAAAATATACAAATTGCTACATGTTCTATTCCTAAATCGCAAAAATGATCCAGACAAGCCTGGCTGCTGCAGGGTCAAACTCCACTCCAATTTCTTTTCCGACCGAAGATTACTGCAACTTTTTTTTAAATTGTATATATAATAAATAAATAAAAAAATTTTTTTAGTATGTGGGCATGCGATCTCAAAACAGTTTGCCACCCCTACACTCATAGGCGTATGGGAACTCTTTGGTTAAGGGGGGCAAAGTTTTGATTTGCCCAAAATTTTACATTGTTTTGCCAGAATGGGGGGGGGGCAATTGCCCTGTATGCCTATGCCTGCACTAGACTCTATACTAGTGTAAATATCATAAGAAATACAAAGCTGAATTAATTTCTTTCAAACAAAGTAACACAGCAGGTGCAGATGATAATTATGATGATGCCTGAAATTCTGAGATGAATTATTGTCATTATTCTACAAATTATTCAGACTAGTATCTTCATCCTTGTTGTTTTTTTGTGCATTTTAACTGATGCATTCTTCAGCCTTCTGGTTGTTTTTCTTTCTCTTTCATAGATAGTTCTAGATCTAAGTAGCAAAATTCATGCAGACAGAAGCAATCCAGTTATCAGTCCCAAAAAATCTGACCATACATACTGAACAGAATAAGTTGTATGCTAGTACACAGGTGAATCACTGACTCATTTCTTAGCTATAGATGTTCCGAACTACTGCTTTGTTGGGCTCTACCGAGTACAGGCCTCTACAGAGTTTTTAATTCTATACTGGGCTCATATATTCAGTTTGCACAATCCAGTCTAATTCCCTATCATTTTTATTTCATCCCAAAGAATTAAGATACTAGTTTGAATAACTCATGTAATGATAATCATTTTCACTTCAGTTCCATATATGCTTAAATAATACAGTTGCGATAAACTTTAAAAGAAATTGTTCAGCAAAAAGTGACCTGGTAGTGGGATAATTTAAATTTAGGTAGAACAAGCATTTTCCTGAAGGATTCATTTCTATTTCCAGTACTAATGAACAGGAAACTACTTGATTTTAGAAAAATTAATGGTCTACAAATGACAAGGACTCTACAAAGGTATTCGTTTTGGGTCATCTTGGCGGTCCCAAACCCAGGTAAACGAGGAGGGTTGGGCTAGCAACTCCACCCATAAAACCTACTTGCTACTGAAACTGCAGCAGTATCACCCCCAGAGAGAGGATTCCTTTTCGGAAGGACACATGGGGCATGCTGGTGGAAGCCTACAGAAGGCTAGTTCACCGAACAGCCTTCTAACAAGAGCAAAGGCTAGCATGAGGACCTGGAACATCAGAACCCTATTTGAAAGAAGGAAATAAGCTCAAGTGGTACATTGGAGTCCACAAGAATAAAGAAACAAACAAATGACTACAGAACCCAGAGATTTGCTGATTAATCTTATTAATCCACCATTTCTCTTTCTTCTTCCTCTCTCTCTCTCTCTCTCTCTCCCTACCTTTCTAATCTACTATTGCAGTACGATTTTTAATCCTGCATGTTAGAAACCATCAACCAAAACTGTCAACATAGGTTTCAGTTTTTAAGTGATTCTGCCTGGCTGGCTATGTATGTGTCACACATCCAGGCTGCACCAATGGAGCTAGAGGGCTGAAAATTTAAACATTTATTCCTTATTGTGTGTAGAAAAAAACTTTTGTTTTCTGAAATCCCCCCCCCCCAAATAGGTTTTTAGTGAGAGGTTCACTTGTTTTTTTAAAATCCAGACTTTTTTAGTGACCACTGCCCAACAAAAGGTGAGAGAAGAAACTTTTCATTGATCACAACCAACATGGCATGCTGCCGAAAGACATTGGTCATGTGATGGTTTCTATTGACTGACTAACCTGTTTTCTTACTGTTTGGTTGAGCTACTAAAACCAGGGCTCGAAATTAACATTGTCCCGTCATCCTGTGGACGGTAAAACTGTGTTCGGGATAAACGGGAGTGGGGGTAGTTTTTTTTAATTTGGTTAGGATTGATCTTGCATTTTGTTGTTTTTGTTATGGTAGTAAAACAAAGTCAACTCCAGATTTGGACTGGAGTTTGACAATTATTTATTTCCTCAACATTTTAATGGTATTTTTATTATGCTACTAACAACAAACAACTATAAATGATAATAACAAATTAGAGAAACAACATTTTGATTTTGGGACTGTTAACAATTCCTTTGGGACGGTTAAAATTGTTTTTTGGGGCAGTAGCCCTGACTAAAACTACAACTGCTACATTTTCTTTAACCTAAAAGATCTTACAAATTACTCCTTGAACAATCCTACGGCTGCACAGATATCTTTATTTTATTCACATCTTTATGAACTTCATTATTGTATTAATGAATTTCATAATTATTTGACCCGTGTCTCATGTTGCATTTAGTCATATTTAATGATCATGTTCACATTGCCATGTTACAATATTTTAAATTATAGATTAATGTTTACTCAAACTGATAATAAAAAAAAATTAAAAATACCTTCCGTTTTATATTTGTAACTGTTGGAGAATCATCAGGTTGGCTGGGTGGTACAGTTTCATTTAACTGGACAATATTCTTCAACTAAAAAAAGAGGAAAACATCAAATCAAAGAATAAAATATCACAATATTGAAAACAATACTGCTTTTAATCAATCCAATGGCTCTCCAGCAATCCAGATCACTGATCACCACCTAAGAATTATGAAGTTTTAATAAATATACTATTTGCCTCGGTCAAACTGAAAAGACTCAATATACACCTGTGTTGTGCTGTGCTGTCAAAAATGACAGCATATATAGAATTGATATTTTGTTAAGTCCTTATTTAACTACTGAAATGTTTTTGTCTAATTCATTTCATTTTTACAGTTGGTGTAGATATTTCAGTTTATTATTTGATAGTGTACCTGTGACATCAAAAATGCTGAGTTTTTTGTTTTTTTAAATTCTGCCTGTCTAGACCGTTAGCCGTTTCCCCTCTCCCCAATGAATTCAATCTAATAGTTAATGCTTAACATTTCAACACCATGTCATCAGTGTACCCTTGGCCTATTGGTAAGTCAATGGGTAGATACGCATCAGAGTTCAAATCGCGGCAGTTCCACTTAATTTCATATATCGTTTCCTTCAGACAGAAAACAAATACAAAAAAAAAAACATTGGTAATTATAGTAGATGTATATCTCCTACTATAATTACCAATGTTTTTTTATTTATTTGTTTTCTCTCACGCCGAAGGAAACCAATATATAAAATTAAATAGAACAGTGGAAGAATCATGTAAGGCAATTAAATGATAATTCTTATACATATCTTATATATCCACTTGTTATCATACAGAAAGGACATTTCCTAAAAATTATAGTAAAATATGTTATACAAGAAATTAGAGAAATGTTAATTATATGTAGTCTTATAATTAATAAAAAACCATTGATTTCTTTCTAAGTTAATTATAAAAGTTAACCAACCTCTCCTATTTTAACTCTCTTACTAAATTATAGACCTCATTAAGTCCATGTGAATGTTTTAATTGCAGATCTATTTCCTTGGCACTGATGCATACTTACTAAAAATTTGGGATTGTCTGAATTGTCCGACTTTTCACTCTTGCCATCTTCATCACTCTTCTTGCTTAATGATGATCTTCTGGTTGGAGGCATTTTTTTATGCTGAAACAGAAAATAAACAGATAAAAGAAGTACAGGCATACCTTGATTAGTGCGGTTAATTTGTTCCAAAATTTTTTGTACTGTTCAAAGTCTTATTGTAATATTATGAGTGTTTTTTTTTCCATCTTATACTTAGTTATATAATTTTGTACAGCAATACCATAACCGCATTACATAAAAACCTACACTTTTTTACTTACAGAGAATCATATTTGTTTCTTTTTACGTCTCCGTTATCGTTATTTAGACCATAATTTCTCAGTTTGTAACAGAACACTTGTCGATATATAAACAAGAGTTTGATCTTCTATACCATTCGTTTGTGTATTCATGTATTTTCTGATGTCGTATTTCCTTAAGTACTGGTTTATTGCAACAATGTTGTAAAATCCGGATTTCCCCATTATGGCAAATCCGCTCTTTGTTTGTATTTGCCTGCTAAAACTTCAGTTCAATAAAGAGAATCAATGGAGACACATGTGCATTCCAGCTTTGCTTTAATCCATCTCACATCATGTAACTGGTACCATACAAGGCGAAAGTTGAAATAAATAGTCTCACAAAGAACCAGGTGTTAGCAGGACTGTAAAGCCTAAACCAGAACTCCAAAGGTGTCTCGCTGATGAGATTTTAAGTGGATCGGGGTCAGACTCCACCCTGGTGAGTAGAGAGAGAAAAGGATAAAATAATAATCTACACTTCAGCATGTTTGGACGTGGAAAGGGAGGTAAAGGATTGGGGAAAGGAGGAGCCAAGCTTCATAACTTCCAGGGTATCACCAAGCTGGCTATCCTTTGTCACCACAGATTCCTATACATCATGTCTGGACGTGGAAAGGGAAATAATGGATTGGGAAAAGGAGGAGCCAAGCATTACCTCACTAATGAGATTTTAAGTAGGCCCAGAAGCCGCCCCGAGAAGGACACCCCAGCACTTCTTGCTGATGGGATTCCAAGCCAAGTCAGGAGGCCGACCCTGGTGAATTTATGGGTATCTGAGTCCCATACAAGAGGGGGACTCCAGATTGATCGCATCAACATAGCGTCAGAATAACTTAACTTATGACACCACGGTTGATTGGAAAACACATGTTCCTGCACACACACATTTCTTTACCCCATCTAGGGATCCGGAAACAGACTCCGGGCAGTTTCTTACCAAGCGTCCACCAGATATGTCTCCACATTTCTGAGCTCCTCAGAAAACACGACATGACTACTAAGAATATCTACAACCAGTTAAAGGGTGAATTACGGTAAATAGTGACT
>VCCN01005986.1:1548625-1560605 GCA_006491835.1 Architeuthis dux | reverse complement strand
TAATTATAAAGACATTTATTAGTTGTGAATCTATATTTGCCCGGCACCGTTGTGAACGACTGCTTAGCTCAGTACAAGGATCGAACCTGCTTCTTTATTTAGCATTCATTCACATCGGCGCTGGGCAAATATAGGTTCACAACTAATAAATGTCTTTATAATTATCATATTCTATTGGATATAAAAATTATCCATCATTTGATTTCATATTGTTATATAAAATATTTGACATAACAAGGATAACAAGGATAACTCACCGAAGTGAGAAGTACATAAACACGAACATCAAACTTCTTGCCTCCAATAAGATAAGGATTTGAAATATAACGTTGTACAACATAAGTTTCAGGTGCCTCTTTGTTTGCTTCATTCTGGTTCTCTCCCTAAAAACAAGAAATAAACTATAATTCACAGAATCAACAGTGTGTGTACAAACAGATAAACAACGTCTTTTGGCAGCATGCCATGTTGGGGGTGATCAATTAAAAAATTGGAAAAAGGAGGAATCAATGAATAAGTTACTTCTCTCACTTGGGCAGTGATCACTAAAAAAGTCAGAATTTTCAAATGTTGCTGGACACAAACTAAGAGACCAATTTAAGATAAACTTACATTGCAAATTGAACCGCCCCCAGTAAAAACTTATTTAGGGGGGAATTTTAAAAAAAAAATGTTCAACCCTCTAGATCCATTGGTGCAGCCTGTATGCGAGATACATACATAGCCAACCAGCCAGACCAACTTAATAGCTAATATCTTCAAGCATGGATGGAGTCAACATATTCAATGAAAATGAAGTACAGCAATATCTTGAATAGCTCAGTTTGATTAGTGCAGGTTTTGATGTAGTACGGTTATGGTATTATAGTATGAATTAATGTAACTAAGTATGAGCATGAAAAAAAAACACATTAAATTATAATAAGACATTAATCAGTGAGGTTTTGAACAGTATGGAAAGTTTGGGAACAAATTAACTGCACTAATCAAGGTATACCTGTACTATATTTCCCAGTGTTGATTCTCTGGCCTCAAGGATGCACCCCAATTTTGAAAAAAGAAATTTAATAGGCCTATGAAAAAAGTAAGCTTTGGCCTCTAGGACGCATGGTAAATTTTCAAGACTTATTTTGGAAAAAAAATAGCATCTTTGGCACCAAGAAATACAGAAACTTTTAAAAATAATTTTATACTAACTGCAATAAAAGTTTGAGCACAACCTGTCATATGATGTGAATATGACAATACGTTACATTTTTAATTTATTGATGTTTAAAAAAATAAAGATATTATCATATATACACCTTTTTCCAGTCAGTTATATCTTTAAGTTTTCGGAATAAAAAGATACCCTTTCCTTGAGATTTAGCTGCTGGCTTCATAATCCATATGACTCCAGGATTCTTTTTGAATTCTTCCACAAAAATGTGATATTCGCTCTAAAATAAATAAATATATATATAAAATATTGTTCAGAATGTTTAATAACTATTGTACAGTTTTACAAGTCTTCTGAAATTCAATATCTTTTATTTTGTCTAAGATAAGTTGAGGAAGTTTTTTTATACTATAAAATCAACCATTGCAGATCACACATTGATAGAAAAGAGAGATCAAATGAATTCACAATAAAGAACAAGAATTACACTAAAAAATAAGTAAACTGAAAGAGTCACATACACATACATTCAGTTTCATCTATACTAATATTATAGCCCTCTGTTTGTTTGTTTATTTGTCCGTGCTTCTTCTCTGCAAAAACTACTAGGATTATCAACTTAACATTCTGCATTGAGAATCAATAAAAATTGACTTCACATATAGGCTACCCTTTGAGGTCATCGGAGGTCATTCTCGAGCTAATCTTCAGTTCTAAACATCAGATTAAATTAATTCTGTCATTCCTCTCATGAATGGAAAAAACATTCCTTATAATAAAATCATTTATTAAACAAGTTTTGGTGTTTTTGGTTGGAAATTGCTTTTTTGGCAATGAAGCACTGATATACAGTGGAGGTTTGGTTTTCTCCCTCTACCACATCACTTTCATCTATGACAACAACTCTACCTAATTCATAATTCAGTTACCTCTGACCCTCCTCTTTTTTCATTGACAAAAAGTCAACGTAATTCATTTCATAGTAAAGGAGCCTGAAACTTACAGGCATCCTATTCAAATGTTTACCACATTGAAAGTATTTGTAAGATTTTGCGTAAAGCTCACTGGGGTTTGCAGAATTATTAGAATTTTTTTTTTCCTAGAATAATTATGTAATTAGAGTTGTTTCTTATTTTTATCTCTATACAAATATTTGCTCCTATTGGTGTTTATTGAATCACAGAATAATTATGTAATTAGAGTTGTTTCTTATTTTTATCTCTATACAAATATTTGCTCCTATTGGTGTTTATTGTTTAATGCATCAATGTTATTCATTGATGCTATGAATACAAATTATGCCTAGTATTTTTTCTTAGTAAACATTACACACCATTAGAATTATTATATTATTATTATATGTGTCTGTGAAAGTGTCTATGGTTGGGTATGTATATGTGTATGTGGGTGGGTGTAAGTTTGTATGTACCCAACCATAGAAACTTACACAGACATATATCATGACCCCCCCCCCCCCAAGCTGGACAAACTAGGTCACTCAAGCATACAAAAACACATTTCATCTCACTTCATTCCCACTACCCAACATGGATTGTAGCATGTCCCTGCTATGTTCAATTCTCTTCTGATGATGTCGTTTCACGACGACGAAATGCAGAAAGATTTATCTTTATGATAATAAATATGTTTCAGACGTAAAACGCTTTTCTCAATCTTTCTTTTCTTCATTGTCTAATCAAATTTACCATTCTGTCGGATTCCCTTACATCCACACAACAAACATATATATATATATTAACAACAGTCAGATACAACTATATACACCTATGCAGAGTATAAAGTTAAAATGTCTACTTACGGGTAGTTCATATGTTGTTGGTAAAAAATCACAACTGTAAACAAAAAATTAAAAAATGCATACTCTTAAACATTGAAATAATTTTAGTACCTTAAAAATTATGGTATTAATACAAGATTTGAGCAATGCTATCAATTCTTTATTTTGAATACACATTCAATTTCTTAGCTAAAAGATTTTGGTGTACTGCTTCTAAATAAATTCTTTTAACTTTAGTTATAGATTCAAAGAAGCAGTTTTTCTGTAATTCTTCAATTAAAAACAAATTTAAACATTAAATAGTTCTCTAAAAATTTTGAACCAACTCTCTTAATAAAATGCATATATTTAATATATACAAACCAAGCAGAAAACCTTTATAGGTTGATTGTGAGTGTGTAATAAAATTAAATATATAGATTGAAAGTTTCAAACTAAAATCTATAGATTAAATCTATAGATTGATAGATTTTCTTACTACTTGAACTCAATCTTTATCTCATAGAGGTGAGATCAGAAAAAGAAAAAGAAAACTAAGTTTTAGGTTTATTAATTCTGTCTAAGTACATGGGTCCAGAGGTCTGGACCCTCCCTGCTTGGGCAAAGCATAACTGAAAATGTTTTTCAAAAATATCTAGATAATTTTATTTTATGAATAAAACACTCAAATAATCCCAAGCAATCATAAATTAATATTAAAAATAAAAATGTATTATTTTGTATTTCATCTAATATAATATAAATCTTTTTCTTTTAAGGATCAACCAAACAATTAATCAAGAATTTTTTAAGATAGTAGACGGTTATTAAATCGATCACTGTATATGACTGTGTGGGAGTCGAGTTATTTTAAAATAAGGTTTTCAAAATTTGAGTTAACCTATACATAGATAATATTCATGTATTTATTTTTGAAAATGATTTTTTTTTTCCATTTAAAAACCCCTGCTCAAAATCCTGGATCCGACCCTGGTACATTTTAAAATGAAATTATCATATTTCAGAAATAGAAAACTGCCCACTTACCATTGACTTTCAACTTTTCCCTGTTCTTTTTCAATAAGTCTTTTGAGACGCTTCAAATTCTTTACCATTAAATTTTTCTTTGTTAACTGAAAAAGAAAACAGTACCTTAACTTCTGAGATATTCAGTTATGATACTTCCATAAAAAATATATTGGATTTGGAGGCTAAACACATCTTAGAAAAATAGGAGAGATTGGCTTTCCAGACACAGTAAGTTGTTTAGAGGTTGGCAGAACTTTATATTTACAAGCATATAAGTGACAAGTTTTGAGTGACATTGTACCGGGATCTACCATAAGATTGCCCACCCAATAGATCGCCCATAACAATTAAGACATCAAGTCCAAAATATCTGCCAATTCGTTGTATAAACAAAAAGTACCTTCAAAGAAATTAAGTCACTCGATACTTCTTCATTATTGTTGAATGAGTTTGAAAACAAACAAACTATATTATTTATTTATTACAAAAATTAAATTATATTTTGTGTTTGCAGGTACTAAATACAGTCTATATAATATATATGTTGTCAAATCCACAGACAGCGCTGTTTCGTTGTTTATACGACTCATCAGTGTGGCTAATATGTTCAACTCTTGTGGCAACTTAAAAAGAAAACACTGTCCAAAGAAGTACCAAATACGATTAATACGAGTTACCGATTAATAGTGAAGTGAATGAAAACATGTGACACCACCTCTAGGAGTTCAAATGCCCCCTTAAGACCCTTAGTCACCTCAACGCCCCCTTGAAACGAAGCACCCCACCCCCAAGTGGGCGCAAGTGCTCATGTTGGGAACCACTGTTTTAAATGAAAGAGCTAGGTAGATCAATTGGCTACACAATAATCAAAATGTTTGGTGACAAAGTTGGTATGAAAGATAAACTTGTAAAGTGTAAAGCAGCTAAACAGAATAAAATATTAATGTCAAAAAATTAGCTTTGACTTACTTCATGGTGATTTCTAAAATGAAGCATTCTCTGATGTTCATGGAGATACAATCCAGAATAGTTGTCCTTTAGCCATTCTCGGTCACACCAAAAGAAGTCCCATTCATCATCACTGCAGGAATATTTTAGATTAATTAATCTGATAATTTATAATTCCATACATCATTTAGTTTTTTCAATGAATTTGAGGAAAAGATATTTGAAGAGGGGAAAAAAGAATTAGGTAATACAATAATAATTTTCAGTCTTGAATTTTAATAAGAAATATGAACATTTTCTATTTGTTTCATCTTACAGAATACTGCACCATATCAAAATATTATGACTAAATAATTTATTTCAAACTAATACCGGGATCTACCGTAAGATTGCCCACCTGATAGATCGCCCATAGGTGATTATTTTTAGGTGGGCGTTTATTTGGGGGTCAAATCTTTGCATTTTAGTATAAAAAAAACGGGACAACTTGAAAACGCATATAATAATTAAGACATCAAGTCCGAAATATCTGTCAATTTATTGTATAAACAAAAAGTTGCTTCAAAGAAATTAATTCGCTCAATACTTCTTCACTATTGCTGAATGAGTTTGAAAGCAAACAAGTTATATTATTTATTTATTACAAAAATTAAATTATTTTTTGTGTTTGCAGGTATTAAATACAGTCTATATAATATATATGTATTTAGTATACATATATATATATATATGGTCGGCTCCTTAAAAAGAAAACACTGTCCAAAGAAGTACCAAATACGATTAAAACAAGTTGCCGATTGATAGTGAAGTAAATAAAAACATGTCAGTTGTAAGTTTTATTGCTTTATTATGCTCAATTTAGCAGTATGGCCTTTGTTTTTCTGTTTTAGCACCCTGGACGATCTTTTTCACGTTTAACATAACCTAAAGCTATTTTTTTTGTCTGATGAAGAAATTGATATTTTCCAATAACAAACTTATTCAAAATGGTAAAGCATTGTAATTTGATTCATTTGCAATGAAATGGAGTTGTTATCCATGACTATTTTCTAACATTAAACAAAAAAGTATTCATATTATCATTTTATCCTCATTAAAAATAGATCATACCTAGCAATATTTTAAAATACCTTTATTTTGAATTTTGAATATGAAATCTATTAGGTTGTTACATATGAAATGCTGTTTTTTTACCCCTGCCCTATGCATTCAGTTGGGTCATTCTGTCTTTTCATCTGTTCTCATACAATATCTCCAAAAGTACTCAATGAATTTCAATGAAATTTTGTGGAAGGGTGGGCAATGGGGCAAGGAAGAAATTTGTTTTTCATACATTTATGCATACATGTATAGGCTCATGACTGTCCAAGCGTAATCTCCAAAAGTTCTCAATTACATTTTGTGGAAAGGTGGGCAATGGGCTACAAAAGAAGTGATTACAATTTAGGGCGAATCCATGCACAATTACCTCCCCTACATCATAGTTATATGTACACACAACATAATATTGCCAAAAGTTCATGTCTGTTCACATGATATCTCCAAAAGTTTTCAATGAATTTTAATGAAAATTTGTGGAAGAATGCGTTATGATATATTGCCATGGGAGGTCATGTCCAGGCTAACACCTGGGCGGAAGTGGAAGTGACCCCGGTGACCTCAGGAAAAATACATGTGTGGGGGGCTGAAAACAGGAAATAACACAACAAGCGTGGGCGTTCAAACCCCATAAAAGATGACACAGGTTGCCCACTCAGAGAGAGGAGACAAGCAGAGGACAGAGACTCAGAGCAGAGGCAGGCAGCAGCCGGGCTAGAAGGCACGAGACCAAGTTTTCCTGTTGGGGGGAACAGTATTTCAGCTCTCATTATCTCTCTCCCACTCTTCACCACGACAATGTATTCTTATAAAATAAAAATGTCCTCATATTTTTATAAACAAGTTTCGAGTCTTCCTTTTTCTCAATTTCAGAATCTTCATCCCAGTATACAGGTGGACAATAGGCTACAGAAGTAGTGATTACATTTTGGGGCGGATCCATGCACAATTACTTCCCCAGACAATGGCGTTGACAAAGGTGTGCACTCTCTGAGTGCTTTCTAGTTGAATAGTAAGATGAAGGAATATATAAACAACAAAAAAACAGAAAATAATCAAAATATGAGCCATTTGAAGCAATAACCCTTACCCAACGATCTTTGAATGGTAATATGCCATCTTCATGAAATTCTTTAGGTTTAGTGGTCACAAATTCAGTGAATGCACAATTTATGGCTTCTCTATTATTGTATCTTTTATTATGGATATGAAGTTCAAAATGTTTGAAAAGATGATAATCTGTAAGAGAAATGTCAGGTGAATATGAAGGATGCTGCAAGACTTCATATCCCAATTCTCTAAGCTTAGACACAGTCAGCTGAGAGGTGGGGTACCTAGCACTGTCATGGAGCATTTCATTCAGTTAATGGTGGACATATTTTTCCAACTTTTTAACCTTTCCTATTGCTTTGAAATGACGTAATATGATCGCTGTTGAAGTCCTAAAGTCTTCAGAAAGTGTGTGAACCATTGTTCATGGGTCGTTAGCCACCGCTGTCAATAATTCTTCATCATTAACAACAGGTTTGGGCCTACCTCAAGGTTTATTTCCAGATCTAAACCTATTGAACCAATGCTGAACAGCTTGCATTATAGTAGTGTTCACTCCAAATGCTTGGTTGACATTATCAGCAGCTTGAGCAGCATTATGCACTAATTAATCACTGCTACCCACAACACTGGTTTATTGCATTGCTGGGTTTAGGTTCTGACATTTATATGTATCTATGTATCTATCTATATATTTGCCCAGCCCTAAACATTTATAGTAGAAACTTGAAATTTTGTACACACACTCCCCTCAATGAGTAGAGAAAATGTTTTTTTGTTTTTTGAAAATCTCCCCCTCCTTAAATAGGTTTTTAGAGGGGGATTCAATATGCAATGTAAGTTTATGCTAAATTGGTCACTAGTTTGTACCCGCTTGTTTTTTGAAAATTCAGACCTTTTTTTAGTGATCACAGCCCAACTTTTTAATTGATCACCCCCAACACAGCATATATGGGTGGCAGTGATTCATAATTTTCCTTGTAATGCTAGTTTGAATTCATACTTGAACATTAGTCTAACTTCTTGAGTAGACACCACTGCTGATAAGGGCTCAAAAACCTCCATTGATAACAAACTATATCTCTATTTACACTGAATCTGCCAAAAAGTGAAATTAGTAAGTTTTTCACTTTTAGCCTTATTCTCTATGATGTCAAAATGGTTTTGAAATTGTGTTCATTCCATGAACTTTAGTTGAACTGTATTTAAATGAAAATTTACATAATTTCTTGACTGTGTAAGCTTGACACCCAGAGAAGGTATTTTGTAATTAAATATTTTGCCAGAACTTGTGTAGTCTATTTATTAGTAATAATTATAATATTTGGATAATTTTCAGCTTATCAGGCCTTTAAAGATATGCACTCCTGGCATTGTTAGCTTGCAGAAATAATAAGGGAGATCCTACAACTATCAGATTAGGTATTGAACAAGTTCAAAGATAAAAGGGGCTCTAAATCCTCTACTGTGTCTATATTTTCTCATACTGACTATGTAACGTAGTTGAGTTAAATTAATTAGGTGTAATTTTATCTGACTCCATTAGTTACCTTAAAACTTAACTCTACCTTGTTAATATTTAATACTGAGCTGATTATTTAGTTTGGATAGAAATGAAACAATTCTAGTATTAATAACTATGGCTGAAGTAGCAGTAGTAGTAATAATATTAAGTGTTTATATCAGTGCTGGCTTGTGCTGCTGCTAGTTATGAGAAATATAGAAAGAGTAATAGTTTAAGTGATGGGAAAGTAGATTCGTTCTTTCTTTCTTTCTCTTCAAGTTGTTAGCAAAACATTGTAATAATAGGAAATGCATAAAAGCGTAAATAAAGCATGCAGCATATGCAATTGCATGCACAATAAAATTGCGGGTACAGATATAATGTAACAAGATGTATTTATTAGAGTTGATATAAGCTTGATCAATACATTAAAGTTCTAATTAGTGGAGAAGAAGCAATATGTGTGCACAGATTGGTTTTACTATGTAGTTAAAGTTCTTAATGTTCGTTAAGATGCAAAGTTGATAAAAGTGCATATTGGTTCATATGTGATTACATATGTTCATATGTGTAGGCAGAAAGAACTTATGTGTTAGTCTGTATGTATATTATTATGTGTGTGTATGTACGTAATTTGAACTGGAAGAAAGATGCGCATTGTGGTAATGGACAGAGAAAACTCCTCCATTTCTACTTACAGGTAGACATGGAGGGATCTGACAAAGATTGTAGTGTCTGTGCCTATATTTATTGGAAAGGGTAATTGGGAGGTGTATGAATTGCTGATAGTAGTTTTTAGCATGGGTGTCCAGCCAAAATGTGTATTTTTCTTGTTTTTAATTAAGTACAAAAGATAATCTAATTTTGGGTTCACTCGAAAGTGATATGTATCCTGTTACAACTATATGCTCTTACATTTAATAGTAAAATGTTAGAAACCGTCAACCAAAACTGTCAACATAAGTTTCTTCAGTTTTCAAATGAGTCTGGCTGGCTGGCTGTGCATGTATCATGCATACAGGCCTCACCAGTGGAGCTATAGAGCTAAAAATTTAAACATTTACTCCTTATTATGTCTACAAAAAATATTTATTTTGTTTTTAACCCGCCCCCCCTTTAAACAGGTTTTTAATGGGTGTTCAATCTACAGTGTAAGTTTATGCTAAATTGGTCACTTAGTTTGTGATTGATCACCCCCCAACACTGCAAGCTGCCAAAAGACATTGGTCAAATGACGGTTTCTATTGAGTGACTAACCAGACCTGTTTATTTTAGATTTGCAATTAGATTTGCAAAAAGATTTGCAAAAAGATTTGCAATTGGTGAAATATAAAATACAAAAACAAACCCTAAAACCTCTTGCCACCCAGTCCGTGCTTGCAAAACATCAAGAACTGTATTCTGTAAGGCACATCTGAAACGGATTTGATGATCTCTAGAAAGAGAAATGTAATAATAAGATGAAAGACAAAGTAAAGATTTGAAATCTAGAATATATCAGATAAGAGATTGGACAAAGCCGGTTATAAAAAATATTTTCTCTGTTAGAGAGAAGTCTTTGCTTAGTCAACTTTTCTCTTTGAGGTGATTTGCCGACAAACACTTTCTTAAGAAGTGTTTGCTACTCTTCATATTTTTCATTCATAAAGATTAGCAGACATACAAATATACATATTAATCTTCTCCAAAATAAAAATTGACAAGAAAGATATCATATTATTTATATTAAAATCTTTTTAAGTTAAAACCTTGATAGAAAATGTTATGTTCCTAATGTACTGTTGCGCCGGGCCCACAGAGGAGGGGGGGGGGATAAAGACAGTGGTCAAAGGAAGGTTACTTGTCAGCAGGTCAAAGGAACTTAACTAATATCACCCCTAGAGGGCCACAGTAGAAGCCTAAAGCCTAAAGCCTAAAGGCATCCCAGAGGGCCTTTTTTTGACCGGAAATAAGGGCGTTGGCAGTTTTGTAGTTGTTGTTATGAGATAGCAGGGAGAGGAAGGAAGGTCCTGGGTTGGATCGGGCTAGTTAAGAAGTAGGAAATTTGGAGCTGGTGCAGTATCGCAGATGGTAGATGCAAGCATAATCTGGGAGGAAATTGGTTGTGCAACCTTATGAAGTAGGTACACCAGATTGCGAGAAATTAAGCGCCCGTTTCTTGCATGTCTCTTCGTTTCACACAGACCATGGAGGTCAGGAATCAGTAAGCTCAGAGAGAAAAGGTGAAATGGTCTGTAGGACGACAGACACATAGGTTTGTAAAAGAAAAAGGCACTGTGAAATGGATCTGAACACACATAAGGAAAAGCAAAGCTAATTCATGCAATCAATGGTATTGGGAGACATGCATAATGTGTAATATCCATTTTAAATCATTTTTTCAGATATATTCACCATCATTGATGAGAAATTCACCTATACGACCTGAAAACAATGATCAATAAGTTAAAGATGAAAGAAATTCATGTTTCGGTGACAGCTGACCAAGTGCCATAAACTGTGAATTTATAAGAAGGGGACATCTCTTATGATGACGTCATGGCAAAATACGGACTTGTCTTATATTCGAGTGTTGATTTTCTGAAATTTTATGCTCAATTCCAAACTCTAATACTCATGGTCAACTTATATTAAAAAAATATACAGTATGTTTCCACCCCATGGATTCTGTGTTCAGGGTCGTGGCTAAAAAAGTTTGGGGAACACTGCAGTAAGTCTTATGGGTTGTGACACACAGCATCCCGAAATGACAATTCACTCCATCAAAAGGCAGTGGATATCCACAGCCTTACCTATTATAGATGTTCTAGTGTCTCTTGAGTTTTTCAGTCTATATTCATGAATTACCCAAAGAAAATAATTTATAATTAATTCTGAAGACAAAGAAGATTAAACTTTAGAAAATCATACACTTTTTTTAATGCTATTTTAAATATCTTTTCTTAATAAAATCATTTGGATGCTTTTGAGTTTTTAAATGTTCATTTGAAATACTGTGTGTGTCTTTAAAAAGACAGCACATAAAACAATTAAAGGAATGCACTTTAATATTATCAAAAAATATCATAGAATAGGACATACCCAATTCCTTTGCATCTTGCTGCTCCTCTGCCAAGCATATACCCAGGTATCTAAAATGAGTAAATTATGTTCAAGAATAAGTTTTAAAAAACCAAAACAGTTCTTACTCAAAATTTTAATCTGTTACTCGTTGGAACCAAATAGATTGAAATTAAATTGCTTAGTTCAGAGTAAATATTGACAAAATTGACCAAACAATGTCTCAATGGAGTAGAAGTGTATAAAACTGTGTTGTTTAGAAAAGTCTGTTGCAAATTCCTGTCAAATTTAGTCGTTTAAGAGATTTTAAAACTTTTAAAGCATAACCATAGTGTACATATATATTATATTATAT
>VCCN01005986.1:1512588-1536921 GCA_006491835.1 Architeuthis dux | reverse complement strand
AAGAAGTTTCCATTCGAAATTTCGGGGAAAAAACTTTTTTTTTAATGTGAAGGACCCAGATCAAACTGTTGGATGAATCATAAATGCAGGTTGTTGATTTCACAAAGCAAGATGAAATATATATTGCAATTAAATAAAGAGACATTTTATATACACATTTAAATATACACTTTACTTAGAAAATGAAATTTAGATTTATAACAGTAACTCTAGATTTTAAGATTTTTATATTTCAAATAAAAATCCTGTAAAAAAAAATCTAGATTTCTAAAAAATGTGGTTACTTGAAATCTTTTGCCCCCCCCCCCGATTTTAAATTAAATGTGATCTAAGAGTTCCTGATGGTGATGATTTAAAAAAAGGTGTGATTCAATAAATACAGAGTTCAAATCCATGATCTCTTATAGGAGCCAAATGCCCCATCTAAGCCCTCCGCAAGAACTAGCTAAAATCCTGCCCATATGGAAGCTAGTATGAGCCCCTCTTCTTATTAAACTACCTAACTTTATTTTCTCTCCCTTCATATACTCTTAAACTAAAACTACCTTTCTGTCCTACACACTCCCTTCCTACCCTCTTAATAAACTACCTAACTCTCTTACTACCGTGTCTGTCACACTTATAGTATCAGTAGCAGCTATCGGCCGAGCCTGTTGTTGTACACTTATGATAACCGTATGCGAAGCTACAGTTTTTGGACTAGACAAATAAAATAAATAATTATACACGTGAAAAACTTAACATGAAACAGTAAACAGAAACGACTTAATTAAACCATAAGACAACAAAGTGATTTCTTATTTTCCCAAATACTGCTGTACATCTATCCGTTTGCAATGACGATGAGTCGTATTTTCCCTGGTAGGGTGACAAATGAATCTTATTTTGAATAAAAAGTGGGAATTGATTCAGTAAATTAGAAAGGATATTTTCCGATATTCACCGCTAACACGGTGGTGTTAATTTGTAATTTTACCAGACAGACATTATCGATTAAAATAATATCTACGACCAACCACGAACAAAATTACTTTGAAGTTTGTGTTTCTTCCTTCCTATCAGTCCAGGAAACACAAACTTCAACTTTTTTCTCGAATTCTATTTCTAGTCGAATATTATTTTTAATTTCTAGCATTAAACTTTCATGCTTCTCGATAGTACCTCTCCAAGTCCTTACGTATGTAATGTTGTGTCTTAAAAGAGTAGCCTTTTAGCTCTGTCCTGTAAGGCAGTGTCTATCTTGGGTGTCGGGCTAGCACCCCGTCGTCGTAAAACCCCACAATTGCTACAAACAATGAATGGGTTTCCACGGATCGTTCGAAAAACAGACACAAAAAAATCATTTGCCTCATGTGTCGTTCGTCACGGGAAGCAACTTTGTTTTGCTTAAATAAGTGCTGTGTCAATTTGAGTTAGTTCTGATAGTGTGCAAGTTTCTCGTTAATTTCACGCTGTACAATCTATGACACGGGATGTGAAATACTCAAACATAAACAAAACAACAATGAATTTAATGTATTTTGTAGTTCAAGGCTAAAAGTACTACTACAGTAGTTTTATCCTTTAGCCCCTGTCAATTGTCAGTGATCTTTTTTTTAGTCATTCTAGTAATTTATCAATCCTGAATCGAAGAATCCTCTGCTGATGAATTAAGCTTAATTAGCTATTTCCTAGCGTAGTTTTGGCACAAGGCCACATGAGGCGCCCGGTAAGGTTAGAACTCACTACTCAGTAATTAAGCGTAGCTTAGTTTTGCACAAGGCCATAAGTATGAGGCACCTAGTGAGGATCGGTCTCACTACTCAGTAGTAATTGATCTGCAAGACCAACTTGCAAACCATTACGAGATATCCAAGGAAGTTTGATTAGCGAGGAGGAGTTAGTGAGTCATTATTAATACTGTTGTTGTTGTTACTTAGCTGTAGTCTTTGTACAAATCATCTCTCGTCTCCAGTAAAAAAAAAAACACACTTACATCATTATGTAAATGTTCCACTCATCTAACCGACAGTTTAATGTTCATATATCATGTTGCACAGAAATTAACAAAGTTACCCTTTTTAACACGTTTTTACTGAATTATGTTGTTTTAAACCTGAACTTTATTGACATAAAAAGGTTCAAAACGGAAGAGTCATCATGGGAACTGGAATGAGTAAGGTGAGAAAAATTGAAACAATTTATTTGTTTTAAAAAAATCGCGTTGTTGACTTGATTAATTTTAATATGAATGTTTGAAAGTTTCCATCTGTAAGAATTTAATTTCATATCAATTTTATATGGAAATATTATATGGGTCGTACCGTCCTGATGAGAATTAATGCTATGCTCAACATTGGTATACTTTTATTTTTTAACTAGAGCTTAAACATTACATCATTTTAAGAATTATTGCAAATGATAATACTTGGATTTTTGATGAATGAAAATTAACTTATTTACATGAAGAAAATTCATACAATAACACACAGGCAAAACGAATGTTAAACTAAACATCATAATCTTCTGATTACAAACCAAACTTAATCGTATTTCCAGTGATGACAGTTAAAAGAATGAAACTGACTTCTTTTTCTGACGTTTTCAAACATGGTTATTTAATCTAACAAAAATTGTTCATTATTATTTTAGCGTGAAACAACCTGGTCTGCTTCAGTACTAAAAAGTTTTTCAGGATGAGGATTCGCCATTTTCGCCGTCTTACTGTATTTATTTTAAACTACTGTCATTCATTATTTTTAAAATAATTATTTAAAAGTACAAAAATATTATCGAGTCTTATTTTTAGAGTTCTAGTGGATTTAAGCATAGCATAATTTGTTTAAATATATGCACTTTTTATTAATCTTTTATTCCCACTTTTTAATGATTACACACAATTGAGAATTTCTTACAAACACAGCAATTTGAATACGTGATTTATTTACTTCTTAATTCTTTTAACTGTTGATCTTTCTTTTTTTTACCAGAACAATAACATGGAAGTTTTATATGAATTAATCAAAATTTCAGTAATTACTATTTAATGAAATTAATTTAAGTAGTCTACCTGAACTAAAAATAAGGTAAACAATGATATAAATAGAAATTCGTCATCTACTGACTGATCTTTGTCTAAAAATATATGCAAATGAGTTTATAAGAGAAAATTAAAATAAGTTTTGCTTTTTCAACGACCAAAATTTTAAAAAGTCTCCAATTATTAATTTTTGACTTACTTTCATAGAAATTAATAATAGTTGACAATGCTTCATAGTTGAAAAGTTCATCTAATCAAAAATACACCAGGAAAAATGTCTCATTTTTCGTTAGTTTTACTTTTAGATGATGTAGTTTGTTTGACTTTATTTATATTCAAGAGAAGATAGAATTAATGCAATTTCGTTTGGGTCTGTAGTCTAGAATTTGAGTGTTAAATTGGGCGATTGTAAACACATTTTCTCCTTTTAAAGGTGAGAAATCAAATTAACACTTCAAAGTTCACAGCATTTCTCCGTAAATATTTACACCTAATTGATAGAATTAATTAAAATGTACTTTTCTTTTAAACATTGGAATGTTTGTTTGTCGTTCGAACCCTAAAACAACAAATTAACCCATGTAGACGTTCATAAAAACTTACTCTGTTTTTTACGGTGCACGGTAAAAATGAAAATGGCACAACTAAAATAATTAGTTTATTAAAAATAAATATCAACTGAAAATCATGTATTAACATTGTTCAGACAGAATCAAATTTATACTGTTCATTTATCGACATATTTTCAAACACTGTATAAGACTGAGCAATACCGTTTACATTGATATAGCCGCAGTGATGACAATTTAGCTATTTTAGAGCTAGATCTAGCTCCTTTTTAATGCAATAATGAAATTAAACCTTCAGGCATTGTTTAATAATTTCGATTGTACCTTAAGGTCGTTTTCAAAACAAAAACGTAACTTTTAAAACAAGAATTTATCAGAGTTTATACTATTTCCTGAAATAATTTATCATTTCAGCGTCTTATATATTAGTCCTACTCCTAGGGTTGCAACATTGAATGTGGAAAAATAAGGGATACCTTGCCATCGTGATATAGAAATTAATATTACATTTTTATATTGGGGTACATCTTTTCAAGATCAAGTAGGCTATGCTTCTTTTTGACTGTGTATGTGAGTGGATCACAATTTACCGAATTTTCGCTTATTTTGGGTCTAAGGGAAGCTACTGAATGTACGACTGTTACGCCTTTCTACCTGAAATCAGAGTGTAGTATCTGCCCGATCCCTGGCCCATCTGAAGTGGAATTACTTACGCTTTCTGACCAAGAAACCTACATATTTTTTTTATTATTGTTTATGTTTTTTGCTAATTTTTAATCCATAGTTTCTTTAAAAGGGACACTTTTTACCATATGCCAAATAAAATATGCATATAAATGCATATTAAGTATTTTTTTTTCGAGAATATGAAAAATGCTGCAATTGACTTTGAAAAAAGTTCTTGAATAAAAAGAATTCACATACTGTAATTATGTAAATTAGTAGATTATCTTGAAAAAGATTTTTTTCCCATAAAATTTAAAAAAGAATTTGTAAGAATAGAATTTCATTTTAGGTCCTATATTTATTTGTTTGTTCTTGTGAATTTTTATATAGGTAAAATAGAACTATTTTCTTAATTTCTTGGAAGCAATAATTCTGATAGAATCAATATTCTTGGACCCAGTGAAGATTGTCTGCATTTTTCTTTTTTAAAGCAATTTATATACAGTATAGTGAACTCGTGTGATTGTATTTATTTTAGGTATTTATAAACCTGGGCAAGGCCAGGTATTTCTGCTAGTTTAAACTAGATATTAAAAATGATTTTATTATCTTGTGCAATCTAATAAGGTATGTCATTTTTATGGTTTATTTTATCTATTTGATATTTATTTGCTTTCTTTTGTCTGTGACAGTAGGTGACAGCGGAATTTTCTTTCAATCATTCACTACCTTCTCCACCAGCAATTTCAAATTAAAAATTACTTTTATAGTTTCATGGTCGAGTAAAGCTCAGAGTTTGTATTTTTCTTCTTTTTTTTTAGTCATATGTCAGTACTTCATGTTTGAGCTGAAGAAAATAATTTTGTAATTCTTATGACAAATAGAAAAATAAAACATTGTGTTAATTTGGTTAGTTGCTTTCTGAAAATAAAAGTAAAACCCTGAATGTTGTAAAAGATAAAGGGAAAATTTTTAAAAATTTCAAGTTACTATCTTTACCCTTTGTTTTTTAGTTAAAAAAAATGAGCTAACCCATTTAAAAATTAATCAAATGATAAATAAAGTGCTATTACTCGTTTGTAAAACTTTTTCTTTTTTTTTTTCAGTCTTCTAGTTTGCGGGTGTGGCAAATAACCTTCTTAACACGTTCAGCGCCATAGGACGTTAATTAACGTTTTTACCTGGTAAGCCCCAAATGACGTTAATTAATGTCCCCCCCTTTTTGAAATTACCATCTTGTCTTCATCTTGTCCTCCACACACTGCTAATTTCTATACAATGGCGACGTGTGGCAAGCGAACAGCTGATCAAATAGGCGAGATTTTTGCGGATTCTGATTCTGAGTTTGATGTAAATGAACATTCTAGTGTGGAATTTTCTGATCACAGTGATCAGGAAGATTTTGGTGATGATTTTGAGGCTGGAAATTGTAGAAATCTGGATTTTCATGCTGGTGTGCTGTCTTATCACAGTTCAGAAGGATATTGTGACAGTCATCACAGTGCCCACCAAAATGTCCCAGTTGTTCCATGTAGTGGTGATGGTGCACAGAGAGGTAGAGGACGAGGCAAGGGCCAAGGTAGGGCTAATTTAGCAGCCCAGAGGACTAATATTGTTTGGGGGACAGCAGATAGGGCTGCCCAAGGTCCAACGTTCAACAATCACATCGGCCCCACTGCATTAGTAGATGTCTCAGATGCCTGGGATGTATTTCGTTTGTTCATCCCGACAGAACTCATTCAAATGATTGTGGATGAAACTAATAGGTATGCGAGACAATATTTTGCTGAGACCACTCTCTCCCCACATGCCAGAGGTAGAAGCTGGAGGGAAGTCACTCCAGAAGAAATGGAAAAATTTTTGGGACTCGTGTTATTGACTGGTATAATACAGAAACCTATGCTGAGACAATACTGGTCAACAGATAAAGTTTTGGCCACACCCTTTTTCAATGAAACTGTTCCAAGGAATAGATTTGAACTTATACTGAAGTTTTTACATTTCAATGACAATTTAGCCAGGCCAGATTATTGCATGGATAAACTGTACAAACTGAGACCAGTTTATGATTTGATGGTTTCAAAGTGGCGCAACCTCTATGATCCAGGAGAGCATCTTTCAATTGATGGAGGCACCTTGAAATGGAGGGGGAGACTCTCCTTCTGTGGGTACAACAAGGACAAGCCCATCAAGTATGGGATAAAGGGATATATGCTCTGTGATTCTAACACAGCCTATTGTTGGAACTTAGATCTGTATCATGGGCAGGGCAATACTATTCGTGAAATTGTTATTGGACTCCTGGACAGATTGCTGAACTCTCCTCACTCTTTGTACATGGACAACTTCTACAATTCAGTAGAACTCAGTACTGAACTGTTGAATGACTATAAAATTTATACTTGTGGTACCTTGAGGAAAAACAGGGGGGAACCTCTGGAAGTCCGTCAAGTAGGAACCCAGGGTCATACTATCCCAAGATTTGAGACAGTGGCTAGGGACAATGGAACTGTCATGGTTCTGGCCTGGCAAGGTAAAAGGACAGTGAGAATGATCAGTACTAAGCATGATGCAAGCACCAAGGAGATTGAAAGGCACAGGAAAGGAGATCATGGCGAGAAGGAAAAGATCCCAAAACCAGTTTGCATTGTGGAATATAATAAGCACATGTTTGGTGTTGATCGACTTGATCAAATGATCAGTTACTATCCTTTCACCAGGAACATTGTTAAGTGGCACAAGAAAGTGTTCTTTTATTTGCTTGAGATAGCATTGCACAATGCATATATTATCCACAGACTTAGGACTGATAATTATGCAAAAACACTTCTTGATTTTCACATGATTATTATCAAGAAATTGTGTTGTGTCAATGACCAAGATGAAAATTCATCCTCTGATGTGGATGTGGACCCTAGGTCCCCACCTGCCAAGGTACCAAGACATGACCCCAAAGGCAGGTTACTTGGAGGCTTCAAGAAGCATCACATTGAGCAATTTCCTGCCACTGAAACCAGGAGATACCCTCAAAGAAAATGTCGCGTCTGCCAAAAGAGAGGCACTCGCAAGGACACAAGATACTACTGCACTACCTGTGGTGTCCCCCTTTGCAGGGGAAAGTGCTTTGAGGATTATCACTCAAAGAAAAATTTTTAAAAAAGAACAAGACATGAACAATAAAAACTAAAACTTTCAGGTGAGTACCTGTATTCCTTTTTTTCATATTTTTGAAAATTTGCAAAAAATGGTGAAACGCTGGCTCCTGGGGGAAGTCAGCAAAAAAAATGTTGGCGCTGAAGGTGTTAAAATGAATGTTGTTATTCCACGTTATTTTTGTTTTTTTTAATGTGAATAAGTACCAAAAAAGAATACCTGGGTCCTTAGGTCTTTATCGCAGATATCAGGGCATACCCCTGTCCCTTGCCAATCTTAGTGTGATCGGGAGATGCTGTCTAGTCTATAGAACATCTGGTTACCATGTAAAAATTGTTTTTTGATGCTTTCTGTTCCCAAGGGTGGCAGTAAGCTATAACCTGAATTGTTCCAAGCCTTTTTACTCCTGGTGCATTGTATAATCTTATTTAATTTTTAAAAATAATTCCAAAAGTAAAAAATTAGAAATAACCATTAACCTAGCCTGAATTTGCGATCAGTGTCCATTTCAATTTTCTTAAAAAAACTGAAATACTATGTGCACTAGTGTGTTAACATAACTGTCGTAGGAAAGATAATGGGGAAAAACAACCCTTTTCACTTAATGGAGATTATAATATAGAAATTATACCATGCACTTAGTGTATGAAGGATCTGGAACACTAAGGTATATATATATTGTAATTTTAAGTTGCTTATTCACAATACCATACCCACAAACTAAAAAATTGACAATTCCCCCCTCAATGTGGTAGTTTCAAGCTTATACCCTTCAAATGTCTTATCACACTCGTGATGAAATCCTGTACTAACCCATTTCTATCCTTCTGAAATATTTAAGGATCAGCTGTTACTCCTCAATGATATTCATTGAAAAAAAATGTTTAGTGTCTATAATGTTGACATCAATTTGTTAAAAATGTATTTCTGTATAAATTATAATGTTCAGAAAGTAATTTTGAAAAACATTCCCTTATATAATTCAAATTAATATTTTAATAGACAAACAAGGGCAATTTATTTTATTAATATTTCACTTTATTCCTATTCTATTAAGATATTAATTACTTACAAGCATATTAAAGTTATCTTACTGGTAGGATATTATTTTAGTACTCCATTAGTTTTAAAAAGACCTAAGTAACAGAACGTTGGTTTTGTTTTAAAAGTATCTTGTTAGAGTGCAGTTTAAAAGATTCTTTTTTTTCCTCCTTCTAATGAAGATCAAATATCCTTTCAATTAATTGAAACATTTCGTTTGATTTTGGGGAACATATAAATAATCATAAAAATATCCAGTAATTGTGTGTGAAGAATTCTCTTTTTCTCCTGTATACTTGTTAATAATTGACATTATGTTTTCCAAATATATTTTGAGATCACTTTTCATTTGTAGATTGTTGTTGTAAAAATATAGATGTAGAAATATACAGGTGAAGCTCCTACTTTGGACAATCCTATTCCAAAGTAGGAGTGGACGAAGTAGGAGCTTCACCTGTAATTGTTCCCAGATTGGACAAAGCTCCTAGATTGTCCATTTTCTCGGAACCCCTATTGTGAAAAATATGAGCTTTACTGGTATGTGATTGCACGAATCATTGGAACATAATATTGAACAATTTTATGGCATGTATTGCACCATTCCTGAAACATTCTCGTATTGTAACTATGAACTTTTTAAAAGATGCATATTACAAGTATACCTTGATTAGTGCTGTTAATTTGTTCCAAAATTTACGGAGCTGTTCAAGGTCTTATTATAATTTAATGTTTTTTCTACTTAGTTACATTATTCTTTACAGCAATACCATAACCGTACTAAATCAAAACCCACACTAATCAAAACTGCACTATTCAAGGCTGTATTTGATTTACCTTTTAAAATACACTGTTTCATTGCTTGTCAAATAATAATTACTAAAGTTCTATCTGGTCATTAAATTTATGACTTAAGAATACAATGTGCTCTAAAAACATTCTCATTCCAATTTACATGTTCCTGACTTTTAAATTCTAGTTCATTTTTCACATACTAAAATTTTCAGCCTCGGAAAACAAAAACGATTTCAAATTATTACACACCTCTACCAGGAAATATGTCCTCAATTACAACTACACTTGTTTTTTAAAAAAAGGTCGCCCCGGATGAATTCAAACCCTCAATCTTTCAGTTAACAGCTGAATGCACTAACCAACTGCACCACAAAGACATTTATCTGCTGTGTGATTTATTTCTGACAAATCACACTTTTAAAATCTTTTTCATTTACACTAAAACTCTTGTTTTTTTATGTTTACAAAATTGGTGAATCCTTCTTTTTTGTAGCCTAAAACATTCACAGGTCATGTTACATATGCCTGCAAAGATTTAATTAATTCAGTTCTGCGGTTTAGGCGTTCATTATCTTCTCATAGCGAATCTTTAGCAAAAACATGAAGAAAAAACTTCCTAAAACTTTGTATCTAGTGTTTTTCAGTGCAATTGTTGTGACTTTGTATAATGAAAAAGTTACTCACAATAAAAGTCTCGACAAAATGACTTAGATTTTATTAAAATTGGTTGAGTTCTACAAAAGTTATTACAAAATTAAAATCGTCGCTTTGTGTAAAATCTCAACTTAATTATATTAAGGGCACAGTGCTGCTGCACGTTCCCAACAAGTTAATTTGTGATGTTCTGAAAATAATACAATATAAAAAACGCCTATACTCAGGATAATCCATTAAGGATTTAAAGACACTTATTAGCAATAATAATGATGTGCATTTGAATTAAGTAGCATTTCTTTTGTTTAGCTAATCAGTTTTTAATTTTTACCTTTATTTTCAGATTATAGGAGGAGTTTACGTTGGAAATATTAAAGATTCTAAAGATGTAAAAACACTGACCGAAAACCAGATTAGTCACATTTTGGCTGTGCATGATAATGCCAAGCAGTTACTACCAGTAAGTATTGCTCTGAGGAAAAGATATTGGGTAACATTTAGAGTAGCAAGGTTTCTTTTCTAGAAACCATCAACCAAAACTGTCAACAGAGGTTTTTTCAGTTTTCAAATGAGTCTGGCTGGCTATGTATGTATCACTAGTACAGGCCGCACCATTGCAGCTAGAGAGATGAAAATTTAAACATTTACTCCCTTAATCACTACAAAAAGTCTGAATTTTCAAAAACGAACATGAGCGCTGCTAAGGGACCAATTTAGCATAAATTTACATTGTTTTAAAAACAAACAAAAAACTTTTTTCTACACATAATGTGTAGATAAAAACTTTTTTTCTACACATAATAATGTGTAGAAAAAACTTTTTTTGTTTGTTTTTAAAACAATGTAAATTTATGCTAAATTGGTCCCTTAGCAGCGCTCATGTTCGTTTTTGAAAATTCAGACTTTTTGTAGTGATTATGGCTCAACAGAAGACAAAGTAATTTATTCATTTTTCCAATTTTTTAATTGATCACCCCCCCCCCCACAGCATGCTGCCAAAAGAAATTCATCACATGATGGCTTCTAATGAGTGACTAACCAGACCATTTTTCTGTCTTTTTTCTCTTTTCTTTTTTTGATGAAATTTCTTGCTCCCCATCAGGAAAAAATATATTCAGAATTGTCATGCGTGCTGTTACCTTTTTTGCCTATGTTATTTAATGTTGTCCATTTACAAACTTGTGTTAGCAGCCCTAATTTAGTGATGCTCAGGAGTGGCATATGTCCGAACTGGTACTAGGGCATTTGTGTCCTAATCAACTGCGTCCCAGTCATTTGTGTCCCACTATATGTAGCTATTACTGGGTAACAAACCCCATGTTATAATTGTAGGTATGAAGGGTGCCTCGTTTGTGACTGAGCTACTTATAAACAACTCCTCAACCCTCTATCTCTCTGGCAAGGTGGTATGTGAAAAAATAAATAAATAAAAGAGTAGTTATAATTTAAATAATAATAATAATTAAAAAAAGCAGTTATAATTTAATCAAAAGTTTATTTAATTTAATCAAAACAAGGAAGACAGCATCAAAACCTTTTTACAATTTTGATTAAATTATAACTACCTTTTTATTTATTTTTGTAACAAAAAACGAAAATAAAAAGTTTTTATTTAGTTATCTACAAAATTATTGCCATTTTCCGTAGAAGGTACCTCAGCCATTTTCAGCATTTTCAACCCTTAGTGTAAACACTTTCTGCCTTTGAAACTGGTTTCTTTGGAGAAAAGATATTTGGGTCTTTGTAAGAATCCGGGACTGGACATGCACCAAAAAAGTCCCTTCCGAAATCACACCGGTGCTGTAGAAAAAAGTATCCACAGCCAAAATAATTCTCTTTTGCCGTTAGACAGCGTGTTGTCATTTTTTTTTTATTTTAAAATTTAAATAAACAATATTTTACAAACAGCGTGTTGTCATTTTATTTTTGATTTAAGCAAACAATATTTAAATAAATTTATTAAAAATCTACAAAGCAAACAATAACTTATTATTTAAAATTTTTATGACTACTTTTTACCTTCAACTTAATTTTATTAGTTTTGTTTTATTGCAACTTTAGTTTGCATAATCAAAAATAAAACAACACGCTGTTTGTAAAATATTGTTTGATTAAAAGTATAAATCGAAAAAGAAATGACAACATGCTATCTAACGGCAAAACAGAATTTTGACGGAATTATTGTTTTGTTCTTGTTTTCTTTAAATATATATCATGCTGAATCGAAGTTGCCTACTATTTATGTTTGGTAAAAATAAATTTGATTTCACTTTGATTACATAAAAAAATAAATAAATACATAGTTTTAACTTTTTTACCAAAAATAAATGCATAGTTTTAATTTGATGAATATATACAATTTCTATATTGAAAGAATGCAAAAAAAACAAGGTCTTCTTAAAAGCAGAAGATATTTATGCGTTGCAATTCTGTACCCTGTCAGAGAGTGGGGGTGTTTATAAGTACCCTTCATTTGCCTACAATTATAACATGGGGTTTGTTACTCAGTAATAGTTACATATAGTGGGATGCAAATGACCGGAAAGCAAATAAGTGGGGCATGAATGTCCAGGGACGCAATTGACCTGTCACCGTCCGAACTGTGTCATGAATCCTTTCCTTTCTGCCTCTATCTATGAATGCATTTAGAACTACAATTTAGTTTTTGCTGTTATTGAAAACAATTCCATACACAAAATGTTTCCCTAAATTTTTTAATCTAACTACAATTGAAGAAATCTGTGTGTGTGTGTGGGTGTACCACGATTACTTGACAACTGACTATTGTACGAAGTTGACATTCGTCAGATATATTAGTCAGCACACAAGGTAGTGCAGTGTTGAGTTTGAAGTTTGTTCTCAAGAAATCTAATATAAAAAAAATAAAGATAGTTTCTATAAACTATCTCGCTTGATTTCTGCTCTTTAGAATTATCTAAATTGGCAACACTGAAGAGAAGTAACCAAAATACTTTGAAGCCGTAGTTTCATACAATGGACAGAAAATTGGTTTACATGACAATTATTGCCAGATGCTCCACACACTATAAAATCTAGCCCCTTCCAAACATGCACCTTTGGAATGGGCACTGCCTTTAATTGAAGAGACTACAGAATGGTTTACCTTTTGGGAATGAAATTTGATGCCTGATTATCAGTATAAGAAATAATTTCTATAAATACATGTGTAATCAGTACTGCCATGCTAATTAGGAATAACATCTGATACATGGTATAATCAATAATTCTAACTGGTGTTTATATTTTAATGCTAATTTAATATTTTTCTTTTTGGATTCTTTACACATTTGCAAGTAAATAAATTAGGGAGACTGCTCTATAATTAACATTTAATTTGATTGTACACAGATACATAAAAACTGCTAGTTATTTTATAATTTAAAATCATATTAAAATTTGATTTCAAGTAATTTCTTAAAGCTTACAGATTTTTAGAAACTATCACTAAAACTGTCAACATTGGTTTCTTCAGTTTTCAAGTTGGTCTGACTGGCTGGCTATGTATGTATCATGCGTACAGACTGCATCAATGGAGCTAGTGGGCTAAAGATTTACTCCTTATTATGTCTAGAAAAATGTTTTTGTTTTTTTCAAAATCCCCCCCCCCCCCTAATACTTTTTAGATGGGGGGGTTCAGTTTGCAAGGTAAGTTTATGCTAAATTAATCACTAGTTTGTGTCTGCTTGTTTTTTTGAAAATTCCGATTTTTTTTTTTGAGTGATCACTGCCCAACAAAATGGTTTCTATTGAGTGACTAAACAGACCTGTTTTTAATAGGATTTTACGTTTTTGTTATTATAGTTTCACTGATGATTAAATGGATCATTAGTTTCAATTTGTATGAATTAAATATTTTATTAAATTTTGGCTATTCAAAAAATCTAAAAATGTTCTTATTTTTATTTAAGGATAAGATTTATCTCTGCATTACGGCAAGTGATAATGCACAACAAACGCTCATTCCCCACTTTGAAGAAAGTATAGATTTTATTCACAAAGCACGAAATGAAAATGGAGGAGTTCTTATACATTGGTAAGTTAACTTTGTGTTTTATTTCAATTTATTTTTAATTTAACTTTGTATTCATTTATGACACCATACCTGGTGTGCGGATTTTAGAAGTATCAGATTGGCGGTCGATCACCACGTTAATTAAGGTTTTACAAATTTATTAAGAAGAGGTAACAAGTTTGGTACAAAAAGTACAATATTTGTGACAATATTATGGGTAGCATGGATTTATTTGTAAATTTTATATGAATTTACACAGACGAAAAGCTAAATTTATTTGAACCTTTTAAAATGCAAAAATAAGCAGATTTTATAATTCTGATACAAAGTGAATTTCGTTGAAATCAATATTAGCTAAGATGCAGTTTATTATGGTTATGTCAATCAAAAAGGACTGTTGCTCTTGACGAAAGATCACATATACAATCAAGGTTTTATCTAAGTTCAAGACAGGAATTTACTTCATTTGATATTAAACAACAAACTTTCAATATTGATGCAGCAGAAATTCCATATTTGCAAAATTTCCATGCCTAGTCAGCAAAATAATATAGCCGACTTGTTCACTTTTGGTTGGTTGATTTAGATTTCTTTTCTCTATAAATATCTCAAGTTTTGGAGATTGCGACAATACGTTTGAGATGGCAGCTGCATGCTGCTGGGGGGCAGTTGGCCCAAGAGAGTCACTGCCACGCTAGTACTTTGACAGTAAGCAGGTTAGCCGTATACCTGACTGGCTGTCAATCTGGCCTGAGAAATCAGCATCAGGGTGAGGGTTAAATCAATAATGGTAACCCCAGCTGTTTTAATACATACTTTTTACATTTGTTAAACTTTTAACCTAGTCTCCTTGAGTTTGCCAACAACATTGGTGGCTGCTTTGTGACTGGACCAGCTCAGCTTGACAAAGTTTCAACCAACTTTGCCAACATCCGTTCTGCGCATCTTTGAACACAGTGTGGGTGTAGAAAGTGTTGGTGCTGGGACCTTGTCACATTAAATAATTGCTAAAATTTCCAACCAGCATATTCAGAAATCTTGAAGCATTATACATTAGTCATACATAAGATATGGGAAGCTTTAGCAATATAACTTACTATCATTTTAAAATGTGTAACACAGTATTACTATTAAAGTTTACTCTCTTCTTTCAGTCATCTCTGTATGCCTGTATAAGACTGAAGAGATAAATAGGGCTTTCTTCATAACCATTCATATCTGGTAGCTTTAATTTTATAGGGATATAAAATTTGCCAGACTAAACTGAGCTCAGTAAATATCTACTCTTTGATCTTTTCAATTGTACCTACTCTAATCTAAACACCCCCTTCCCCCTACCCCCACCCACTTTATAGCTGATGCACATACACAGACCCACTAATCTAAACACCCACATCCTACCAGCTCAAAGACCCATAAAAGAACCTTCAGCCAAGTAAATTTCCTCTCCAAGTAGAGAAAATATTCTTCATTTCATTTCGACCTCCCGGCATGTTCAAATTTCTTCTGTTGAAGTGGTTTGCAATGACAAAAGGCTTATCTTCATGATAATAAATATGTTTGAGACGTAACATGCTTTTCTCAATCTTTCTTTTCCACATTGTCTAATCACATCTACCAATTGCATAACTGTAAGTGAGCAGGATCCTGAGATATAATGCAAGCAACCCTAATTGTGGCCACTTATAGTGTGAATGATTTTATTCAAAATAATTTGACACTTTAATTTGTACGTAAGATCACAATCCTGCTTATTTCACTGCTGTTTGTGTAAACAAGTTCAACCCAATACATTACATCACACATTTAAATAGCTGTTTAATTCTGAACACTTAGTGACAGACTCTAGTCTGTCACTAAGTGTACCTACAAATTTCTTTATTTTTTCTTTTTTTTTCCCTTCTTGGCTTTAGCTGTAACACCTTCTCCCTAAAGTGTGAATTAAAATGATTTATTTTTAGTGTTTGGATACTATAAGTAGTAATCAAAGTAGAATTGATCTGCCTGTTTTCTCAACGGTTACTCTTTATTTTAAAAGTTGATTAAACTTTGGATTTCACATCTAGTTGAACATTTAACACATTTGGCGCCAGAAGATGTTAATTAACTTTTTTGGCTACTTTACCTGTTAAGTGCTAAATGACGTTAATTAATGTCCCCCTTTTAAAATTCACACCGTATTTTCATTTTGTCCTCTGTATACTGCTGTGACTAATATGTGCTTTCAGGACTATAGCAAAGAAAATGTCAAAAGTGAATTTTTAATTTTGCATCTTTTTTGTAGTCTTGCTGGTATATCAAGAAGTGTAACTCTTACAGCGGCTTACATCATGACAGTAACCAATCTTGGCTGGCGTGATTCTTTAAATGCTATAAGGGGTGGTCGACAGTGTGCTAACCCAAACTTTGGTTTCCAGAGACAACTTCAAGAATATGAACAAACAGGATTGGCAGAAGTTAGTAATTCTTACTCTTAATGAATCTCTAATTGTTTTGTCAGTATTTTTTAACTTTTGATTTAGGATAGATATCAGGGACAATTGGTAACCTTTGATAGCTTCTTTTTTTTCATCTTCCCTTACTTATTGCTGTGATTTAGAACCTTTTTTTTCCAGTTGTTGTGATTTTCTTTTTCTTTTTTCTTTTTTTTTTTTTAAGTTCAATTAAAAAGATTTTTTATAAGCAGAGTAAGAAAATATTAATTTTGAAAGGAATGATTTTTCTAGAGATACTTTTTGTCATTTTGAGATGAGTCCTTGATATTGTGAGAGTTGTTCAGACTATTGAATTCATTCTTTTTGTTGTTACCACATTTTGGCTGATCCATTCTTTCTTCACGTGTTCAATCTTTGTTACCAGAAGAAGGCCGTAGAATGAATCAGCCAAAGCCTTGTGATAACAACAAAAGAAACCAAAAGAATGAGTTCAGTAGTCTGAACAACTTGTGGGATTAGTCTTTCAATATAACAGGCTTTAATAAGAAGTAAAATTGATCAAAATGATGATTATAACAAAATTTATTTTGTATAGAGCCATCAAATTGTAACTTAAAAATTAAAATATATATCCAAATCTCAGATATTGACAATTTAAAAACAAATCACATTAAGATTATTTTTCTGAATCAAATCTCTAATTTTTTAATTTAAAATTGTTTCAGGCTAGAGCCAGACTAAAGGAGAAGTTCCCCAACCATGACTATGAAAAAGATGAACACGAATGTCAGCAGCTGTTAAAAGCTTATCGTCACTATTTATTTCATGGCGACCAATGTGATGGTAAGAATTGCAGTGATGATGACTTTATGATGCCACAAAGAAAAAACACTTCCAAAAATGAAAGTGATACGGCTGAAAGGGATTTACCAGACCTTCGCTAAATAGTCTGAATTTGACTAATAATTTTTGGTTAATTCTTGTCTTGAATACGCTTTCGGTAAATTATATTATTATATTGAAGACTAGTGACCAGAAGATTTCTTTTTATACTGCGAAAATACTTGAATTTTTTAAAGTGAAACAACTAAGTAATTTGGTACTTTTGGATACAACTTATTTAACTTGAATACAACATTTTTATTCTTGCAATTAAAAATTTCCATCACAACTTAATAGACCCGTTTTTATATTTTATATATTACTTCAAAATAATCTCTTAGAATGAGTTTACCTATTCATGTTAGGTTCTTAAAACAGTTTATTCCTAACTATTTTGTTAATTAAAATTTTTTCTAGTTTTTAAACTGATTTAAATACATTTCACATATCTGCCTTTCATTATAAATCCATTAACTCTTTGTCTATAAACTTTATTTTTGTCATTTTGTATCTGAGTAGTGAATATGATTACTGATCTTTGGCAACTGAGTGTTTTTTTTTCTCGGTTATTAATGTTTTATAAATTGGAAAATCAGTTAATTAATACCTGAAATCTCTTACACTGCCTAAAAATGTCACGAACATTAAGACCAATTCGATAAAGAACAAAATTTTAATCAAATTGATTTTTTCCCCAAAACTTATTTTATCAATTTCCAATAAAACCATGGCTAAAATAATTGAGTCAAGTGAATTCATAGCAAATTAATTTGTATGCGAAAGGAGGTGGAGTCTATAAATAATCAAAATATACACATGAAATTCAAAATTCAAATGTTATTTTAATTACAACAAAAAATGAATACACTAACTTTCAACTGACGCTAAGAAATAATTCTCATTCTTTTAAATTGTACAAATATTTGCATTTTTTAATCGAATGAATTCATTCTTTATATGTAAAGCAATTTGTGTGCATCACTTAACAGTTTCTCTTGTCTGTAATTATCAATTTCCTTTTATTTTATTTGTACATAAAAATTAATCTCCATATTATAAGCAATTGCTATTTTATGATTCCTTAAAATTAAGATAAGTAATTATATTTTGATTATTACAATAGCAATTTTGACTTATAATCTCTTTCAGATTCTTTTTTCTATTTTGTAAACTTATCGATCTAATTTATTGATAATTTTAACTATTTATTACTAGCAAAACAGTTTTACTTTTATTTTGTCTATAACTTTGAGAAGTCATTAACATTCCAGATTTTGTTCGGACAATTGAATCTCTTCTTGATGTTAACACAACGTTTCGGCTCATCAATTCTTCAGCTCTTGTCAGGTCTACAATCCGAGAAAAGAGGCAAACCCTTTTTTTTTATCCCCAGTCCATTATGGCGAAGAAAAAAAAGATACAAACTGGACCAGTCCATTTCAACAGTGCTAGATATACGCAGATGTGACCATACAGCCAACCGGGGCCATATATTCTGGGTGTGGTAGGTGTGCGCTAGATTTATCATAAATATATAATATAATCATGGTTCATAAGGGGAATCTAATTTTTCTGGCACCTGTAATGAAATATTTTGGCAGTTATTCTGAGATATCACCACACATGCAACACCTAGTTGCATCATGATATTAGACACTGGGCAGATGGTGCAGTAATGGGAGAGTAATAAAAATAAGGGCTGAAGGTGTGTGACATTCCAGTAGCACATGTTCGTTTTCGTGGTGTGAAGTTGTATTTATAAATTTGTTGTAAATTTTGTAACTGAAACTGATTTTTTATAATAATTCTGTTCTTACTGTAATATCTAATCTGGTCGTAATTTGATTTCGAATCTAATGTTACACACTCAGATACAAAGATTAAGTCGGGTCAAAGTCTGTGGCTATTGACCTTAAAATAACGGCTGTTGTTTACAGTAGTTGATGGTTTAGCCTGGAAAGTTATGTTGAAATGCTTGATCAGTTTCATGATTTTCTTGCGTTTTTGTGCATTTTATATGCCAAAATTTATTAATGTTGATCTTAAATATATAGCATATGATTTTTTTTAAGCATTTACACCTCTGCATTCTTTTGACAAGGTGATATATGTCTATAAAAACCACCTGAAACTTGTAAACATGTTAAAAAATGATTGGAAAGAATTCTGATATAAAATTATGTCCAATGTATAAAACTGGAGATTTTCGTCTTTAAAAAGTTGTTTTCACTGTAAACAATGAGATGTAATAATTTGCATTGCAACAATATTCACTCAAAAATTAATTTTTGAAAGATTTATTTTCATAAAACTTAATTTATTAATAAATATTTTTGAATACTTTACAATTCTTTATCTATTATTATTCTCCTTGTTCACTTCTGAATTTCAGTTTAATGCATGGCAATTCATATCATTTGAAATTTGGAACCTGTACTATGTATAGAAAGAGCCAAATGTTTGTTTTTTGAGTAATACTTGAGTAATAACCACCACATGCCACTGCCGTCAACCAAGTACCCAACCTGGTTGATATATAAATGACCACATAATTGGCTGAAAAAGAAAGGTTTTCCTCGTTGATGGATTGGCCAAAACATGTTGAAAACATCAAGGATGCAAAGAGATTTAATTGTTTGAACAATTTGGAGTTTTATTCTTAATTTAAAACTTTCAATATAGAACAAAAAAAAATCTTCTTTAATGACAAAATACTGAAAAATACTGTTTTATATTTTTATCATTCCATGTCAATTTTTTTTCCATGATATACTTTTTGGTATGCAAAATAATAAATTAATAAATAAAATTGAATTTGTATGTTTACAACTATTCCATATACAGGAAAGCCTGGTACCGCATGCCATACAAGCACACGCAATTAGTAGTACATGGAAAAAGAAACGTTTTGACACTGGCTACTGCACACTGGTGCTTTGTACGACACGCAGTCTGTGTTTCACTTAATGAGACAGTATCTTAACTTCTTTATGTACCATAGCGAAGGGGTGCATAAATGAAAATAGATAGGTATGTAGATAAACGAAAAGAAAATATCAGAAGTTCAAAATATACAGATTGACACTAACTAAAACAATCAACTTGTACCACTGTTGTTTACAAAAGTGTCTTTTGATAAAATCAAAGGGTAACTCAGGAGAAAAGGAAATAGGATTCAAAACATCAACAGAAAATACCTAAAAAGAGAAATCTGTTTAATAAACGAGCACAGGGAAATTCAAAATAGCCAAAATTCAAAATATACAGAATAAACAAGATGAATTAATTTAAACTTTAGAAACTATAAACAACCATACTATAAATAAGACTGACAGTGAAAACAAAAGAGTGTCCCACAGATACAGATTGAGTGGTCACCTCCAAAGCCTGCCTAGACACCCACCCACTCTCATTCTCTCTCTCTATTTTATAGGAATATTTGTGTTTAACAATATTTCTGTAGAATTACGAATAAACAGTATATTCTTTTACAAGAAAACTCGTCTCCGTCTCGATCCTTCGTTACGTTCCAGACCCATTCTTTCCAGAGACCAACCTCCATCTACCCGAAGTCCGGCCACATCATGCGCCCCGCCCTGACCCCGTCCACAACAAGGAGTGACGAAACCAACCAACTGTCGTCGTATGTTTGTCGCCAACTGCCAAGAAGATGATAACGTTACATTAATTCACTTCACAATAAAAGAGAGAAAAAATTAGAAAAACTATCAAGATTCTTGAAAGCAGTGGAGGACCTTAAAGCAATAGTTTCTGAAGTAGATGAAGATGAGAAACTATGCAAGGCCAACATTGACGACGTGATGAGTTACTATGTATATACATGATGAATACATGGAACATTAATAAAAGTTATATTCTGTCAAATCTAATTATTTCACTAAAATACTTGTAAAGTTTTAACACCTTTCAATAGTTTTTGGTTACTGTTTACATAACTTAAGTTTATGTACATATTTCTTGACAGCAAAATAAAGTTTTGATTTGCTTACGTGTTTAATTCACCCATAATTTTTAAAGGTTTTGCTAACATTTAGATGAAATTTAATAATGCATAAAATTATTTCAGTTATACATAAAAAAGATTGGCATCTGTTTTCTACGAAATGTCTGTTAGAAAATGTGCTACACCCGCATTCCCCCTATTGCACGCTGTTTACCTGGAATATATCTTGCGTGCGGTACCAGGCTCACCTGTACTTGGATTTGTATAATTCTGTTCTTTTCATTGTCATTAGCATGTTTTTAGACTAATCAAGTATAGATATATTTAAAATCAACCTATGTTGTTTAATTCATATAATTTATATATATATATTTTTTATATATTTTTTCCATGGAAATCTTATTAAAAGGCATTTATACAGTTTTCTATTGACCATGTGTGTCGCTTTTTGTGATTATATATTAACAAAAAAAAGAAAAAAGTAATCATTACCAACACAATGTTTGTGCTATAGCTCTATCAATGCATACCGTGCTCATCTTTTCTTTTTCTCTTCATGCCCAAGTGACTTTGTACAGTAAAATTTATGATTACATGATCTTTATAGCCACATTTGAAAAATGGGTTGGAACAGTATCTTATGATCTCATTGAAAAGTTATTTTTATGTGTTAGTTTTCTCTATTTGTGGTGGTTAGGGCTGGGCAACAGTTTCTCTGCTACGGGTTTTCCTGTAAATTCTTTGTTGCTGATCCATCTCTTTGATCTTTGCAACTTTTCTGTACATTTTTTGACAAATCATGTGTTTTTTTTCCCCCCCTCTTTTGGATGGCCATAACAGAATTCTTTGGTTCATGCATTGATTTTTCTCACAAAGCTCACTGTACTTGACCCGTACTTGTGTTTACAACTCATACATATGTTTATGCTTAAATACCTAGATTTGCATTAGTTTTTGCAATTCTTGCCTTTTGAGAAAGTTCTGTTGTGAAGGTTCACATCTTAATTAATTACAAGAGAATATGATAATAACTAGCATAGTACCCCCAAAAAATGATTGCATCATTTCTGTTATGTATGGATAAATTATGGATTGGTACAACACACTCTTCTGACTTCCATTTAGCCTTGTGCAGTACTTTGTACTGGATTTTAACAAAAGCAGGCAAGTGGGTAAAGCTGTAATTAGCAGCAGCCGTTCCAGCATCGCCTGCAGCTTGTTTGGTCGGTTGCTAACTTGTAACTTAATTTCCCCCAATTTCAAGCAGTTTAATGTTGACCTATCGGATACGCTACTTGCCTGCCTACCCCCAGGTTGGACGTTTGAATCCTGAAAGGGTTCTGTTAATTTTATGTGTTTCTTTTAGCATGATCGAGGCAAAAAAATAGTGACAAAAGCTTTTATATATAATAAGATATGGTTCACATTTGACTGTTTGCATAAAGATTTCAAGTTCAATATCTTGTATGTATTTACTGAGCTTAGTCTGGCCCAAGGCCACATTGTGGGAACCCAGTGAGGATTGAACTCACTACTGTAGTGATGGTCTGCAAGACTAGCTTGCTAACCACGGCTCCAAAGACACCCAAGCTGAATATCTTCTAAATCGTTATAAAGCTATTTGAATTACAATATAATTAAAAGTTTTTAATCAAGCTCACACTACTAAAGTGCTTCCCCAGATGTCACTCTATCATAAGCAAAACTGGCTTAGTTAAATCAGACTGGTTGTCAACATTTTTACTGTTGTTAGATATTTAGGCAGCGGTGGGCAGGGGTCACAGATTTTACCCCCACAGGTGTTGAAAGTTATAAACAGGATGTCAGCTAAGACCCAAACTGCAGAGGCCAGGGACCGGAAGACACACCAGGTGTGGAAAAGTCATAAACAGGATATTGCAGTGGGTGTGCTGGAAAATCAGCGTGGGCGTTCGACCCGATAAAAGCCACACAAAGCACCCTCAGGCTTGGGACGAAGACTGTCAAAGAAAAGTCTGTTGGCTCTCATTATCTCTCTCCCATTCTTCATTCTTCACTGCTGAACGATGTATCTGATAGAATAAAAATATATACTCATATTTTTATAAAACAAGTCTCCAGTCTTGCTTTTTCTCCAAGTACAGGATTTTCTTCCTGCGGACCTGTGGCTATACAACACTGTTATGAATATTTTTTATCAGAAAAGTGTTTAAATGCTTTATTCAGTTTTCTTATATACATTCAGTGTCAATGTACAGTCATATATCCACTTATTCCAGACTGTAGATACGTCCACATAAGAGCTTAAAATCTATTAACTGCGGATGACAGGAATTTCAATCATTGCAGCTCTATGGCTCAACTATGAATGACAAAAATTTCTGTCATGTTATGGTTAGCTTGCTAAAGAGAACGCAGTGTATAGTCATGTTTGTTTCAAGTTCTCGAGACAGGAAAGGCGAGAAGGTGAAAGAGCAGACACCTTGTTGGGTTGAGCTAATGAATTATTGAAAGAAACGTAATGGATGACGTTTGTTCCTTTCTTTTCGAAAAGCCAAGGAAAATGTCTGTACAATATAGAAGTTTAGGTAAATATGTATGTGTCCTGGTATCTTGCATTGTGCAAAGCGTATATTTTACATTACCCTATGATGATCGCCTCCCGCCCAGATCGAGTTGCTTCCTTACTACCAGACCGTAACCTAGACGCAAGTCGATGCTTGACTGTATTATGTAATTCTAAATATATACATACTAAAAGTGTCCAATATCTAGAGCAGCAATTACTCCTATTTTTTTTATTCTTAGACCTTTTATTTTTTAAGTGTTTTCCCTCCATGCCATTATTTTTTAAGTTTCTTTTTGTGGCCAGTTGCAAACCATCTGCAATCCTCATTTAAGGGTAGAACACTTCATTAAGAATTAATCCCAGAACCTTACTTGACAAAGTTCTGTCCAAGTTTTAAGCAACAATCTTGCATCTCATTCATGTAGGACTTTGTCTCTTCACTTCAAGAATATTACTCTTTGAAAAAATCTCGGTACATTCAAAGATTATTGCAGGCATAATGAAATGAAAGAAATAGCAATAAGAAATGAAGTAATAATGAATTCCATAATTCAAAACCAATTATTTATTTATTTAT
>VCCN01005986.1:1481387-1500595 GCA_006491835.1 Architeuthis dux | reverse complement strand
GATTAAACATTACATTTTTCTCTCGGATTTCAAAATTAGTGTTTTACCACTCATGCGTTATGATGGTAAAGTTGTTGATGACAAAAAATTGGAGACAAAATCATTGCACAGTTATGATATGCTACCACGGGAGGTCATTTCCAGGCCAACACCTGTGTGGAAGTGACCCCTGTCACCCCAGGAAAGATTCATATGCGTGGATGTCCGAAAACAGGATATTGACTAAAGTTGCAGGTGTTTCAGTATGGGTGTTTAAACCCGATAAAAGGAGAAAGAACTCCAAATGACATGGTATTGGATTCACAGCAGATGTTGGGGGTAAAAATAAAACAGGATGTTGACAAGACCCCAAAGGCCGCTGGTGACAAAGTCCAGAAATAACACACTGGCGTGGGCGTGTCAAAGCCATAAAAGGAACGGACTGTGTGGTCGAAAACAGACAGAGCCGAGAAAGCACGAAGTACAGACCGAGTTTTCCCTGTTACCCCAGACCATGTGCCCTGCATAATCTTGCATTATCTCTCTCCGACTCTGCGCATTTCACCAGTGGTGTATGTAACGAAATAAAAATATATATGATATTTTTATAACACTGAGTTCCAGTCTTCTTTCTTTCCTGGACCCAACTAATTTTCCCCTGCCTATATAACAGCACGACACCGGAGCAACTGAGTCTGAGAGTAAGAGAGAGACTGTGTGTGTGTGTGGGGGGGGGGGGGCTCTGTTTAATAATTTAAACATTACAAAAGGTCAGTACAGTTTGCTAAGAAACTGAAAATATTTAACAAATCTTATTTTTATTCAAATGGTTCTTCACAACGATTGAACTCCTTGCTGTTTGTGTTGTAAACACAATGTTTCGGCCGATCCATTCTTTGGGCTTCTTCAGGTGTAAAATCCAAGTGTGATGGGGTAAACAGAAGTTTTTATTTTTAAAGGGGTTAACCCTTATAACGCAGGGCCCGGGTGTTTCTTTGTCTTTGTCTTGTCGGGTTTAGGTCTGTTGAGAAGCAGAAGCCACATTGGGCTGAACTCTGCACTTGTCTAACTAATGCATTTGATGTGAGCTGCTTCTTTGATTTTTCTCTGCTTCCAACATCGTTCTGTCAATTTTACACCTGAAGAAGGCTGAAAAATGGATTGGCCAAAACATTGTGTTTACAACACAAACAACAAGAAGGTGTTCAATCGTCCGAAGAACCATTTGAATATTAATGACCCTTCTCAAAACTATAGAAAAATATCTTATTTTTGTTCTGTTGCATATATAAATAATTGGTTCAAGATATCTGAATAGCAGAATCCTTCATTTGATAGTCTGTACTTGCATTTCTAGTGAAAGTTGCAAAGTTTAATAAATTGTCTGGGTACTGGGGATCTTTTCCTGGGACAGCACCACTCCATTTCATTCAGATAGGATCATCAAAGCATGTATGTAGCTAACAAACAGGTCCCTCGGGTGTTTTTGTCTATATTAAAGAAACAATTTTGTGTTGTGTTCTATATCACATGGTGATATGGATACAAACTCACATTAAAAACTGACCTTGTGTAACATTTTAGATCAAATGGAGATTTAAATAAAGAATTATTATGCAGTAAGAAGAGTTATGCTCTAAAGACATTTGCAAAAAATATACTGTATATTAAAATCATATACTAATGTTGTATAGCGGGGTGAATGTCCTGGACTTGGATAGAAAGGAAGGACTCGAAGACTGGTTGTAAAAATATGAGACACATTTTTATTTCATAGCATACAGCTTTGTCAGCCGGAGAGTGAAGGGTGGGAGTGAAGTAGATGATGGGTGCCGAGAGTCTGTTCCCAACAGGGGTACTTGGTCTCATGCCTTCCCAGCCCTAGGTGGTCTGCCTCCTGGCTGGGTCTCTGTCCTCTGCTTTTGGGTCTCGAGTTTTCTGTCTGGGTCTGCTTTATAGGTTTCTCAAATGCCCACACAGATGTCATTTCCGCTTACCACATCCTGTTTGTTGGACACCCACGCATATACCTATTTCCTAAGGTGACTAGGTCACTTACATTTCCACACAGGCGTTTGACCCCGGAATAACCTTTTGGTGGCAGTATATCATAACACTAAGACTGCTGAGCCCATTATACTCAGGAGAAAATTACGTTATGTAAATTTCCATGTTAAATTAGCACATTTACACTTAAACATTTTGGCCGTTTTTAGCCATTCTTTGGATATTTTTGACTATTTTTAGTGCCTTTCTGGTGTTTTTTTGACATTTCTGGCTATTTCTTTTTTAATTTACCACTTATTAGCACTTTTTGGCAGTCAAACTAGCGCAAAAATATTTTTTGAATTGGCAACACTGAGTAGAGTAAAAGGAAGCAAGTCAAGTCATTTTATGCAAATCTCATGCTGCTTAAGCAATTTTGATATGCTTTGATTAACCTAACTCTTGTACAAGGCTACAATTATAAAGAACCCAATGAAGATTAAATTCACTACTGGTAGCCTACAAGACCATGTGATTATCACTGCATTACCACAAGTTTCTTATGCCAGTTAAGGAATATGAGTTACATTTTTGTTTATTTTGTTATAACAGATTTTAACGGATGTTTTCATATGCAATTGGGTAGAGTAGATTAATACAAAGCCCTACCAATGCATTAACTAGAAAAATAGAGTGCATATCATATATAACAAATAACAAAATTCTGCTTAAAAAAAAATACAAATTATATTTATAACACCAAGGTTGTCTTGATATTTAGCAAACTTAATTTAATCCAGCAAAAGGTCAAATGGAAGGAAATGTGGAATAGGAAGATTTTAGTAATGTTATCTTAGTATTTTCTTTCATCTTAAGTTAAGTGGTTTTTTGGTTTATTTTTGTATTTTTATATACATTGTATATTAACATATTTTATTTGCATTTGGCCTTTATTTGACCAATCAAAAATGATTTAATAATGCTCACGCCTACAAAAAACGCTTGTGAGATGTTCACGTTCTAACAGTTAAAATGTTGAAAATGGCCTAAACAACCATAACATGTACATCAGAAGACATACACCAATACACAAGATGGAACTACGTTTTTAATTTTAAAATTTTAAGGTTTTTAAAAAATTTTTGAAGTTTTAGAATTTTAATATTTATAACGTCTAGAAGACTGAAATTGAAAATAATTTTCAATATTTTTAATTTTCATCGTTTATTGGCCTTTGTTTCCTTTTTCTGTCTGTTCAAACATTCACTATTCTTCTGTGCATGTCTTTTGTTTCTTGGAAAATTCAATATATGGCTACTTAGCTCTTTGTTCATATTCGGCATGACATCATAAGCATTCAATGCCTTACCAAGAAATATTCATTACACATGTGTAAACCAGTAACTCAAGCATTATTTAAAATAGGACTTTAAACCTTATAACTGCATCTATATTGTATGCCATTGTGGAAGTGTGTAAAAGTAAAACATTACTTGAATCAAAAACCTATCATTTGAAGAACCAATGAAAAGAGGAGAATCTTTAAATTGATGTACTGTAATTGAAAATGGTTATATTGGAAAATGTACAATATATAATCAAGAGTGTGATTTTCTTGGTTCTCTGTTCGTAACACTGGACTCCAGGGCCAAGTTAGCTTATACGCAAACTATGTCACAGCGTGGGGCCCAAGACATTGAGAGGGCCCACAAGTAAATAACCATATAGAACTTTATCACTATTCCCTTGTAAAAAAGATCAAACATTAATAAAATAATTACTTAATAAATTTAGCACATGAATCAAAGTATTATATTATTGGTAAAATACCCCTTTTTTTAGTTTATACTATGAGACCCCTTATTTTAACAGATTCTGACTTTGTGTACTGGTTAACAAAGGGCCCAAGTGGTTGTCAAAATCATGGTGATAATTTTGCAGTTTCAAAAAGACAAATAGGCAATTGACTTTGTCGTTTCTCAAAAGAAATGATGAAACGTTTTACAGATCATGGATATTGTATTCACCATCTAATGGTAACCTGTATTGTTTTTTCTTCAAATTATTCTCAAGATCCCTTTCTTGGTTCTCTGTCCATAACATTCGACTCTTTCACTAAAGAGTGAAAGATTTTGCTGATATGAATAGCTCCTACCTAGAATTTGAAACTATGGACCACTGAAACAAATTCACTATTTTTTTTTTCTTAGAAATTCAAATATATATATAGTTTTTCACAGAGATTAACTAATGTACAATACAAAGTAGACAGTTCACATTTCACCAATCCCCCCCAAAACTATTAATATACTTTATTATATAGATAACATCCGTAAAAAAAACTAATTCACATATCAAGTATGGAACTAAACTATACAATATATCATTATTCAGCTAATAGTTAACATGCTAGCCTTGCAACTCATCAATAATGATTAAAGCCTCATGCCAAAGTTGACATATGACAACCAAATATTTATTCAGTCTATGGTTCACCAAAAGCAATATAGCTGTTGACTTATTTACATATTTAAAACACTACTCAAATGCACTAAAAATATGGTTTATTCACAAAAATAAAATACAACGACAGGTCTGGTTAGACACAATACAAACCGTCATGTACTCAATGTCTTTTGGCAGCATGATCAATTACAAAATTGGAAAAAGGGGTGATCAATGAATAAGTTACTTCTCTCGCGTTTTGTTGGGCAAACGTCTGAATTTTCAAAAAACATGCGTGAACACTGCTGGATACAAACTAAGGGACCAATATTGTGTCCATATTCCAATCTTGATACAACCTGGTCAGCAAGCTCACTGATTGAATATCTACAAGTGATTTGATTTTAGGGTGTTTAGCATTTATGCCAAGTAAATTAAATTTTCTTTTTGAGATGAGTTATTACTCCTGTGGCAAGATAGAACCCCCCACTATATTTTACAAGCTGATGGTAATAAACAACAGTGTAATTAACAACAAGTAACTAACCATGAAATAACAGAAAGGTACTCCAGTTAAAACACTAAGGTTTTTCGGTAAAATCTTTTCTTTTTTTTGAGACCATTTCCTACCCAGGAGAGATGGTGCTATGGTGGGACATCAACGTCAAAGGTCAAGACACCCTACAAATGATATTTATTTCCAAATTTTGGCCATTTTCTTTGTCTGGGGATCCTTATATAAGGACCCTGTTTTTATAGACACATATGAATATAATTTTACTTTATCAAAAGATAATTGTTTTATAAACTGCATAAATTGTTATACATTGATTCATTCGGACCAGTTTTTTCATCTTTGTTATGAGGAAACTAGTCTGAATGAATCAATGTATAATAGTAACAATGCCTTGTCTCAGAAATTCAAACAAGAATTTCATAAATTTTATGTACAAGGTTTGTCTGAAATGTATCCAGCCATTTTGAATATATCAAGAACTGGTGGCATGGCCTTGATGCACCTTAGCAACCAATCAGAGGGGACTTTACTGCACTTGTGTACAGGCACTCTTCCATGGGGTTGCTCAGTTGGCAGTGATTCGCCATTGAGTGTGCTTGTGTAACCATTGCATTTACAATGACTGCTGAGCCTGCTCATTCTTCAGGTCTCATGCAGGTTTTTTTGGCAAAACATTGTATTACCCCCCCCCACACACTAAATTTGGCTCCCTGTGACTTTTGGCTTTTCACCATTAAAAAAGGAGATTTCAGGCCATGGAGGAGATTAAGGAGAATGTGACAAGCCAGCTGATGGCAATCCCTGTTTTGAAAAGTGACAAGGATACTGGGATATGTGTGTGAGTTCCCAAGAGGGGTACTCTGAAGGGGACTGGTGCCATTGCTCTAGGTAGACTATCAAACAGCTGGATACTTTGTGTATATATACTCAGCTTAGACTAATCTGGGTCAAGGTAAAAAAAAATGGGGTACCTAGTGAGCACTGAACAATGGCTTGCAAGACTAATTTGATTAATATATTAAACTCAGTTGAACAAAAAGTTGTACAAATAGGATCCACGAGTTTTCCCTCCAAAATATAACAGCAAGAAATTCAAAAATGAAATGAAATGATACAGTTTAATAATCAATCACAGGAGTCTCCAGCAAACGAAACCAATGATACAGTGACAATTTAATAACCAATCACAGGAATCTCCACTAGCAAAATTGACGTTCGCTGGGAGCTCACCTGTGTCAATAAAAGAGCAGATAATCTTAGCAACATACAGTCAATGTGAAATCTTCAGATGCCCACACAAATCCATGACTAAGGAAGATATTGCTATAGTAACCATACGTTACTTCAGCTCGACTACAGAATCATGTAAAGGAAAATACCTTCACTCCACACTTACCTACGCATACAACAACAATCTGTGAGTATGTTCCTCTACCATATACTTTCACATACTGGCGTATATGAAACAGTAAACTGAACACACAAATGATTATTCTACAGACTTTATTCCCAAACACACAAGCTTACAAACCCAAACAGGAGACTTTTCTATGTTGTTTTGTTATTTGAATAAAATCAATATAATTATCATTATTCACCTCTTTGTCAAATGATCCGTTAAACTTTAAATCACGTTTTGTATTATAAATAATTTAGTTATGCACAGAGAGATACGGGCATCCCAGAAATCATTACTCTGTGGCAAGAATGGTTGTCAGCTGGGGGGACTGGGCAAACGGGGCATTTGCCCCCTCCCCCACCCGAATCAGGCCTTCTCACCTAGGATGAGTATATTTGAAAGGTGGAATCTTATAGTCCATACAGAATAATGGTGCTTGTTACGTCGCACCAACAATAAATAGATACAAAGGAGATAACTACCTAGAATTATCTCCCTTGCCATTCTCTAAGCCATGACGGAAGTGATTTTTAGACATGCACGCGCAAGCAGAAATAAAGTGGAGACTAAAGATCCAATCATTAGTACTGCGTGCGCGCTGCTGTCAACATCGTTTTGTCTTCGTGTTCCATTCTTACCAAGAAGTGGAGAAGTGATAATTCTGAATATATCCTTTTGCCCCCAACAGAAATTTCTCTCCTCCCCTTATTTCACTGTTTTTGTCATGACCTCTGAACAACAGGAGTTGGCTTGTGCTATTTTTAGAAGCACTTCTTCTGCTTGTCTGGACAGTTGACCTTTGGGTCAACCTCAGCGTCTTGAGTTTGCTGCACTTTTAGGTAAAGTTACTAGTCAGGGTCTGATCGCACCTATGTTGGCATCTCCTAAATCAAGCATATCTAAAGATGAGCTATTTCTTTTAAATGCTAACCACACTCTATTCTATTTTTCCTCCCTATCTTCTCAACTACTAACCAGTACTAAAGCCACTAACTAAAGCTAACACTTAAGAAGAAACAGACAAACTGAAGAACCTGACTGATCACCTTGTGTTTCTACATAGAAAAAAAAGGTAGGTTGTCTTTTATATATATTGTTTGACTTTGTGACTTCCTTCGAAAATTTAAAAAAAAAAACAAACTTCCTGGTATGTGAAATCTTTATTTTATCTTCTCATCAAAAATCATTTACAAAAACTTCTCAAAATGTATTCAAATATTAATATAAAGTAAATGCTATATATATTTTTCAATTGTTAACGATACGCATAAGAGAGATCTTTCTTTCTCTGCATTTTTCTGCAGTAGTAAATGGAAATGAAATAATTGCATGTGCAATGATGCAGTTTGCACATGGTAGAAATGCAATAGGAATAAAGAATACAAATACTTGCAACGATAATAAGAAGTATATTTATTACAGAAGAATATAACAAAAAGTAGTTCTTAGCTGATGAGAAGAAGAATGCATTTATAGAGTTTGTATACTATTTAGTAAAATGTCTGTCCTTAGTTTGTTGAACATGTTAAGGAAGAGAGTGTGTGTGTGTATGTATGAATGTGTAAGTACATAATCAGAGGTGAGAGGTGCATCTCTATGGAACCGTCATGGATTTGTCAAGGCGACAAATCTTGACTGAACAAAAAATGAAGAATAGCTGTCTTCTTATAGTAAAAGGTGAGTGGTGGATGTGTGGCTGGTCGGAATTGTGATGTGTTGAACTGGGTATCATCAAAAATCCAAGATGAAATGTAAGGTGACAAGATACATGATTTTGCCAGACTTATTGTCTACAAAGCGTATCATGTTGCGAGTCAAGTTCATTAATTTTATGTCCTGAAAATTGATTATCTAAAAGACGAGATAACTTTATTTCTCAGAATAAAATCTGGGTTGTCCTTAGGAAAATTTGATGTCAAATGCTTTCCACTTGTTGACCGGAGTACATGAGTGCAAAAATATGTATGTGTCCGCGGCATGCCAACGACAAAGATGGGAAGAAGAGATTAGATTGTCCAAACAATAGTTGGTAAGGAACCCTTATTTAGAAACTTGAATTGTTTCAAAATTCTGTGATTGATATAGTAATAAATTTTTAAAAAGTATATTGCATTTTACACCTGAAGAAGGCCGTAGAATGGGTTGGCTGAAATGTTGTGTCAATGACAAAGATAAAAATAAGAGATTAGATTGTCCAAACAAAAGTTGGTATTTAGAAAATTCTGTGATTGATATAGTAATAAAATTTGTAAAAGTTTGTTTCAGAATTAAAAATGGAATATTAGATATTTCATTTTGTTCTGTACTAAAGCTGCAAATTACTTATGAATGGTAATGACTTACTAGTGTAATTAGTTTCACAATTGAAACAAAAATAATAACCAAATATGATTTATTAATAATTGACTGTTAATTGTTCAAAGTTCATGTGAAAAAAAACGCTCTAGATTCAAAGGCCAATAAAACATGTCTGGTTAGTCACTCAATAGAAACCTCCACGTGAATAAGTTACTTCTCTTGCTTTTGTTGGACTCTGATCACTAAAAAAAGTCTGAATTTTCAAAAAAATGCTGCCTGACACAAATTAAGGAATCAATTTATCAGAAACTTACATTGCAAATTGAATCCCCCACTAAAAACCTAGGTGGAGGGGGGGGGGGTTTAAAACAGAACAAAATTTTTTTTTTTAACTAGACATAATAGGAGTAAATGTTGAAATTTTGATCCCTCTAGCTCCATTGGTGCGGCCTGTCCGTGCGATACATACAGAAATACATAGCCACTAGCCAGCCAAACTTAAAAACTGAAGAAACCTATGTTGACAGTTTATAATAATCTGTTCCACTTAGAAGCTCATTGAAACAGAAACTCACAAGAGAAATGGACAGCAACAATTTACAGAGTCTAAAATATAAATAAAGAGTTACTAAAAAGTGGATGATTGGGAAGCAGAAAGAAAGGCAGTCAAAAGTGAATTTGAGCGGCCACATTGAATAAAAGGAAGGAAAGAGTAGAAGGAAGAGTGGGTGGATGTTTATTTAAAAAAAGAAAAGAAAAAGAAAGAAAAAAAAAGGACTTGTTGGCTCACAAAGACAGCAGCAAATGGAATATGAGCGAGAAAGAAGCAGTAGGACAAGTAATCTTAAGACACTCGGCGGGCAGGACGCAAATGTGACAGCTTGGTTAAATTGTCGTACTAAGCGTTAGCGATTGATTATACTACTACTAACTGAATTTGTGTCAAGAGTTTAAAACAACAACAAAAAACATCTTGGTTTCCAAGAAATAGCTTTCTTTTACTCTCGATCTGTTTTTCCTATCAACAACTTTACGACGCTATCCGCTCATCTTTTTGTTTGTATTATTATTCAACAACCATTGAACCAACAAGTGTTTGAAATAGTTTGTGCTCTCTGTTTGTTGTAAAAGTGTTTTTACTTTTCGCCCAATTAATAAATTGTGACCATGGCAAGAAATGGCGACGAAAGTAAACAACTAGATGAACATTCAAAAATGGTAAGTACACGTTATTAATTTCAAGTTAAACAGATATTTCAATCCGAAGAATTTTAAACTAGTGTAATGATTACTGAGTCGTAATTTAGTGTCCCCTTACATTCATTATGTAAACTTTTGAAAGCTTCGTTTAACTAAACTTGTCACATTTTCTTTGGCAACTGCTTTTCTTGGAAAACTGAGAATTTAATTTTGGTATTTTTTTAGTCTCTCTCTCTCCCTTTCCTTTTAGAAAAAAAAGCATTATTTGGGATTGTAGTGAAAAGGCTTCTTTTCTTTCATCGTTGTTATGATTGTGTAATAAAATAATGTTAGACTGTACTTTCTTATATAACACTAACAGTGACTTTAAATGAGTTAAAATCATCGTAATTTGCATGAGTAAAAAAAAAAAATTGTTAAATGAAACTATGATCATTTTTTTGTACAATTTCCTGTTTTGTTCACTTTTTTTCTTTTTAAAAACATCAATTTAAAAAAAGTTCTCAAAGGCTCACAACAGAAATAAGCAAAACTATTGCGACTTCATCGAATTCTTGGAATTTTCTATAATTGGAAAGATCACTCTTTAAAACTTCGATATTACAAAATATTTCAAGTTGGGTGTTAAATTTTGGTCTGCTGCTGCTCTTGATAACTTTTTTTGGTCCATATCATTTTAATTGATTTATTGTTACTTTTAGAACTACCCACCACCAAATAAGGAATTTTCTAAAGTTTTAAAAATGCAATGTTGTTTTTTTCTTCTTTCCCCCTAACCAAATTGCGTAGTTCAGTCATCTTGCGGGATAGTTTAAGGGTTAATCTATGGTCGACATTCGTGGTTTGGGTTAATTTTTTTAAAACAAAATACGAACTTTAAAACTAGTGTTTACTTTCTGTTTGAGTTTTCAATAACTTTTTTTTTGTAAAAATTCTCTCTCCTTTACTTTTTTTAATCTTCAATAAAGTGTACAGTGAATGAAGTAACATTTTGACAAGTGACACAGTGACTGACTTGAGAAATGTGCTTGCGTTGCGTTTTGGAACAATTTTACTAACTTCTGGTGATTTTTTTTTTTTTAAAAAAGAAAAAGAAAAAGTGCTCTATGCCTTTAAAACTTTTGTCGACATTAATGTTTTAGTTTAGAAAAAAGAAAACTGTTTTTCTTAGCATTAATATAGAAAATAAAGTCAGAATTTCGATATATAGAGATGCGTTTTTTTAGTCACGTAATCATCAACGCAAGCAAGAAACTGACGGTTTCTACAGTAACCTTCTTCCTGCTTGGTGCTTGAAGATGTTAACTTAAAACCCGTACCTTTCAGTGGAAGAAGTATTTTTATCAAAATATTTTCGGCACTGATCATTTTCTTTTTAGTTTGTCTGTGATTAACCTTAAAAGAGAAGTGTTTGGAAAATTTTAACAAGCACTTCCTTGTAAGTGCATTTTTTTCTTTTTGCTTGTCAATACAATGTGACAACGAAAATATAGTTTTGGTTAGAAACGTACGTAGACGAACGAGATTGTGATCGGGGTTAGATGCAAGTTGCATGGGGCCTAGGATTAAAGCTCGTGTTAGTTAACATTGGTTAGTTTATTAGACTAGTAGAGAGAAGAGATTGTTAGGGGTTTTTCGATGGTTTTGGTTAGTTTAAGAGCTAAAAGCTTGGTCTCTTGGTTCAAGAAAAAATTGTCGGTGGGAGTTGCTTTTAAATTTAAGCAAGTGCTCCCCACCCCCAATAAGTAAAAATGTTCATCGTAGTAGTAAAGTTAACTTAGCAGATTTTTTTTTTTTTTTTCAATAAATTTGGAAGTAGTTTTTGGTTCAGATGGTTATTTTGCAATTCAAGAAATGCTAGGTTAAAAGAAAGTCCAGTGTGAGTGTTACATAACTAAAACCGGCGAACCGCAAAAAAGTCACGTTTACTCCGGAAGAACATATTTTAAAAACTATTTTGATTTTGGCTGTCTTCATTGCGTGAACTGAACGATGTTATATTGTAATTATTTTCAAGTTCTACCTTCTCCTATTCTTGTTCTTTTCTTCCAAAAAGTAAAAGCAAGATTTTCTTTTTAAAATTCTTATTAAAAACATGTACTTTTATTGTCATTGTGACCAGGTAGCTCGTAGTTTCAGTTTTTAGACCAGTGGTTCTCAAACTTTATTGTGACTGACGACACACTAAGAAATTTGACTTACGCGACACCCCAACTGTAAAAATAAAATGAATTAGACAAAAACATTTCAATACTACTCAGTCAACGAACGAAACCTTTTATTGGCATCCTGACGATCTTTACTTTTTCCTTTCACTATTGCTAAAGAAAAAGATTGAGATTTCACAAAATCTGGTGAAGTGGTGATAAAACCTCTCGATTGACAACTCTGTGGCGGAACCGTGACAGACCATTACTAGACACGTTCATGGCTCGAAATATGCTTGCGTATTTGGAAGAATTTACGCGGCACACGGTTTGAGAACCACTGTTTTAGGCAGTACAGGTATCCGCCGCTTTTTGGAATGTTCGCTTTACGCCACTTTTTTCGCTTTTACGAAAGCGAAAATTAGCGTTCTGCGTTTGTTTAGCAGCTAGCCGTTACAGAGGCAGCGTGTACCCTCTTCCTCTCTCTCTCTCTCCTACACCCAGTCTCCTGTCCCTCCGACGACACCATCATCACCATTTTTGAGTCTGAGAACTCTCAAACATTTTAAGTGTAAAAGTTTAACAATTTTCCAAAATTGTTTGCTGACTTCGAAGAAAAAAAAACTGCTTTATTTTAGCGGCAGGGGAGGGAAAAGGACTCAAATTTTAATATAACATTTCTAGAAAATTTTTTTAAGTGTAGTAGTAATAATTGTCACCACTCAAATAAAATCTTTAGTTGATTCGTACTTTGGAATGACGCAAAAAAGGGTCTTGTGGCACTGGAACGATAATGGAACTCCAGATTTTAGCGCAGAACGGTACTTACGACTTGAATTTGGTTTCAGGTTGAGGTTTGTAATTGTATTTCTTATTTTAAGGAAAGCGCTTTGTGTTAAAAAGAAGGGCAGAATGATGAATGTATTTTCTTATTTAGCACGATTTCATTTTCTAGTATAATAATAATAAATTTAAAATGTTCTCCCCGTACTTTTTATTTTTAAATAGATGTGTCAAAGTTCCTGTATATTGTGAGCAGGTGTTTACTGTTTTGTTTTAACCAACGACCGCTCGACCACGTGATTTAAACTAGGATAATTGATTGGTAGTAAAGTTCACTTGAATTTTTGATTCATTCACAAATCTTAAAACCTTGTTTTATTCGTATTATTTTATTTTTTTCATTCTCTAAAAATCACTTGATAACCATTTTTTTTTGTAGTTCATTTCAATAAGCGGATCTGCTAAGTCCTAACGCGAACAAAACAACTGAATCTGCGTTGTTGCCGTAGTTAGTAAAGTAAACCGTCCGTAGAAACGTGCACAATTGGATCCTTGGTGTGAAAGCATAAATAAGCCTGTTACTAGCTTAATTTTTAAAAAAAGAAGAAACAAAATGTAATTGACGTACCTCATCTACAATGCAATATACGTCCTCCTTGCTTGTAGCTGCTAGTGAATAAAAAATACACCCCCCGAAAATTGCCTGTACTCTTAAAAAAAAAAAAAAAAAAGACTACAGCCTACGAGTACGACTGATGGGTTGTGAGAGCGAGTAGCAAAAATATGGTCCCAGGTCCAAGTACCAGATTTCACGAATATCTGTGACCAACTAGTCAAATTCTTTTTACCTACAACTTTTTTGTTGAATGGCTTCAGAAATAAGTTTTTTCGTTCTTGGAGTGTTAAGATGTCACAATAAAAGTTTTTTTTTTTTTTTTTTTTTTTCACAGGTAATATTAGCTTTGAATTGTACTAGCAATTAATATGTTCCATCAGGTTAACAAAATAAAATAAGTTGCATAAAAAAAAAAATGAAAACAGATATTACAAATATTTTTAAACAAAGTTCTAACATCATTACACTTTGCTTTTTAAATTATTACGGTTGAAATTTCAACATTTAGTTTGATTCTTTCTAAAAATTACTTGAGTGAAATGGGAGTTGAAATAATTTCTGGAATTATTTTTTTATTTAAAATATTTCATCCCGAAAACTGTCACAACTTTTTGCTTATACTATGTAACTGCCCTGAATTTATATGGCACAATTTGCTCGTGGATTAATCAAGATTCAGTGACATCGGCTCAATTTGAACTATGGAAAAAAAAACAAAATAAAACATGACTTCAATAAATAGCATGCAGAGAAAAGCATCCCTAGTCTCAGGAGAAATAGTATAATGCATTAAAAACTGTTATGTTTGAAATTGGAGATTGAGTGTTGGATTTAGTGTATTGTATATCTCAGTCATAGTAGCAGCCATCTTCTGCATGAGGAAACTTCTGTTGGATAATGGGCACTAAAGTTAACCAATTGCATTTTTAACTGTTTCCATGTGTTTCTCTAAAGACTTTGAAACTATCTGTGCTTGCAGCTGTGCCTTTTATGGCCTTTAGTGCAATAAAAGGGTTTCTTTCCATTTTGCATATGCCTGTAAAAGATTCTGTGATTAAAATTAACCAGCTTTCATTGGCTTTAGTACAACAAAGACTACAACATAACTCTGGCAGATATGAGACGAATGTCTTTGTATATTAGTAAGAGAAAAAAATATGAATTTTGGAATAGTGATGTCAAATAAAAGAAAGGTTATGAAGCTACAAATCTCACTGGATCTTGTGAAAATAGTGCTGGTTTTTTAAAAGTTTTGTCTGCAATATTGAATATCCATCCTGGAACCTTTTAAGCCTAACATATCTACAGCTTTACTGAAAGATCTAGGTATTTCATTTATTAATTTCCTAATTTTAGTCTGATAGAGAACAACACTGGACGATAAGGCAATTGAAAGAATCGGTGCATGTGCTAGGACCTAATAACCTCCTCAGTAGGCATAGAAATGAACATGTGAGAGCCTTTAATTAAGAAAGGACATTAAGTTTAAGACTCTAAAATTCCACATTCTGATTACACTATGGGTAGTGCAAAAAGCCATATACTCTGGTTCAGTGGAAGAGGCAGACAAGCAACATTAGGTTTGAGGCTCAAAGTTTCCACCACCAGGTTGTCCTATGGGACAGTGGCTTAGTGGATAAAAGCATTGGTTATATGGTGACTATATCAACCAAGACACTAGTTTGAGTAAATCGGTGTATAATAATAATTATATTTTAATCTTAGTTTTTTTGTTTTGTGAAAGGTAAAAAGTCACATTGTGTCCCATTAAATTAAATGGGGAAGCAGAATAAATACTCTGGTGCATTTATGCCTATAATTCTCTTTTTAATCAACCTTAAAAATAATTTTTAAATTCATATCATATGGGTCGTGCACCAGTGATAAAATGTACTATGATATTTGAAATGGTTCTTCAGACGATTTAACTCCTTCTTGTTATTTGTGTTGTAAACACAATGTTTCGCCGATCCATTCTTCGGTCTTCTTTAGGTGTAAAATCCGAGTGTGATGGGTTAAACAGAAATTATGTTTAAAGGGAGATTTCTGTTTTGTCATTTTTGGTCATCCATACGCAGCTGTCTATGAGAGGCTTGTAAATTTAAGTGGGCTTTCATCACCCACTTAACCTTTGAACTGAGTTGGCAGGTAACAGACATCCCCTGTAAACAAATGTATTTTTCACTATTTTGAGTAAAAAGTAAGTAATATTGGTAAAGGTTCTGGTTCGTAAACTGGATAACTAAGGGAGGTAACTGATTATGCTGACTGCTGCTACTTAATCGTTTGATTTAAGTCAATCAAAATTGTTGTCTGGTTTAGCGAAAATAGCAATCTTTCCTTTTCTATAAAGTTTTATATCACAATTTAATTACGCCGACAATTTGGCACTGTTGAATCTCTTTAGTCTTATCACTACTTATTTACATGAGTTCATTTTGAGGAACAGTGTTAAAGATAACAAAAAATTATTCAATGAATTTTTATTGTTAGTTGCTAGTGTATATTCTTTTTAATTTTATAATTATGAAAAAAAACTGTTACTTGCAACCCCAACCCTAACCCTAACCCATATCCTTTATAATTAAATTTAATAAAATACAGTTTTAAATGGTCATGTTTTCTGCTTTCACTTGTTCTGTAATACGTTAGTAGCAGCAGCAGCCACATAAGAGGGTTACCTCCCTTTGATGTCCAGTTTATGGACCAGAAACAAACCATAACCGTAATATTTTCTTCAAATCCAGTTAAGTAATCATTAAATTAACAAATTTTTATTGAATCCTATATTTCTGTAGTGAAGGAGTGGAAATAGACTTACCCAGAGAAAAAAGACTGCTGTCGACAGATATAGAGGAGGTAGAGCATCAGTGACCCAATGTGAGCACTAGTGATCTGGATGTGGTGAGCTTTTGGCTACAAGAGGCCAGGCGGTGACGATTCGTCAGTCGGTTCTAGGCTTGCCTACTATGTCGGTGGTGATGACTGTGAAATACATTGGTGGTGACTTGGAAACTACAATTTCTATAGGGGCTACTTTATTTTTGAAAAAATCTTTAATGCAGAGTTGAATTTTTTTGTCAGCAGACATCAGTCATGGTGTAATCAATGTTAATTTTGAATGACAAAAACCTGTTTTAAGTATGCAAAAGTAAATTTTATTTTTTCCTGACTAACTATGCTATTTTCTTGCAATTAAAACTTCAAAGAAGATATTTAAATTATTGCAATACTTTTCAAATCTTTTTATAAAACGTCTGTAATCAGTTTTTCACTTAAAAACATTAAGAAACTGACCCCCACCCCACTTCATGTACAGCGACTCTAACAACAGTCTACAACCTGCGCTAAGTACGCAAAAGTAATTTTTCTTTTTATACCATTTTATTCGGACATATGAAAGTTGTATCTGGTTTACACTCCTAGATATGAACAAAAACATAGCATAACCTGTTTTCTGCATTACAAAGCAACGGACACTAGCTTTTTATATAGGGTCTTAGATGCTTATATAATTATAATTGAATGACTGAGAAGAAAATAGAAATATATTGACTCCACCTCATTTTCTCCATTCAATCAATCCATCTGCCAACTTTTGTGAAGATTTGTAGTCATACAATTCTCAAGTAGACACAAGCATATGTTTAGATTACAATACCATGCTTTCATTATGCTATGCTATGAAGGTGGCATGTGTTATCTATTTAAAGATAAAAGCTCTGACTCACAGATAGAGCTGAGTTACCATCAATCACTGATAACGCCTCTAGGCATGATAAAAAAGAACTAAAAAATACGTACGGTGGACTGATTGCTTGTCTGATACTGATAAGCAGTTTATAGATAATAATTTATTATTATTGAAAATAAACAACAAACCTTTTTTTAAATGATAAAAAAGATTTACTAAAAAAACCTTTTAAATTTAAATCATAACAATTCCAATCAATCGATAATAATACGTTTTTCAAGGTTTTATTTCACTGAACTTGGAAGTGATACATTAGCAATGTATTTACTGCCCATTGTATCTTTTTGTTCAGCAACAGCTGATGTTAAATTAGTTTCAGGGCACATCAGGGAAGTAATCAAGCATGGCTGCTAGGGAGGAAAGGGTTAAAGCATAGAAGCAAGATTCCTTAATTCAATGTATTGCAGAAGATGTATTTTCTTTTTTTTTCTTTTTCTTTAAATGATATTATTTGTTGAAATCATTGCCCATGGGATTTGGGGCCAAGTGTGGCCATGTGGGAGGAAATATTTCCGATACTTCTAGAAATACAAGTAAAGTACAAAATGTTGGTGTAGAATATAAAGAAACCTCCTACATTAGAAGTGATTACTCATTGTAAAAGCTTTGGGCCAAATGCTGCAATGTTACAGCCTTGTAACACTCTTGAAAGAAGAAATTAAATATTGATGGATACAACATCAACTCTGCTTTCCTGTCATCGATTTTGCACTTGATCCATGATACCAAAATTATGTAAACCGGTATGGTTAAGTCACCCAAGAAGTCAGCAAATCTTGACTCTATTTCAGGACAAAAACAGTAAAAAAATGTGTCTATTTTAATATTCTTCTAGGTAACAGGCTGAAATAATGTCTGATGGGTTTTATTTCAACCATATATTACACCTATTGCGAACCAGTACAACACAACCAGAAAGGAAAAAACAAGAGAGCAATTTTCTTTATTCAATAAACAATAACATTTATTCACAAAGGTTAATAACAAATTCAATAGCTGTAAATTGAATATCTTTTTAATGTATGAAACAGAATAAAGTAAAGAAAGTAAATGAGATTTTCATTCTATACCTCTAGAGAAATGATACTATATCAGGCATTCTCTCTCACCACTGCTCTATGAGTGCTCCATTAAAAGGCAGAGCAAAATTGTTTTTGCTGTCATTTTAGAAGGTAAAAATATGGTAAACAGCAGGAACAGACAGTTGTCCATTAAAAAAAAAAATTTCTATTTTAATCTTGATGTACTTAATACATGCGAATATTAACCTTTATTCATGCCCCGAATTTTAATTCTTAGAATATGTTTTGAATATAAATCCGATTAAACATTACATTTCTTCTCTCAAATTTCAAAATTTTCAGCTCTCTAGCTCCATTGGTGTAGCCTGTATGTGTGATACATAGCCAGTTTGGGGTTCTAATTTTATAGATTTGAACTTAGAGCAATCGTGTATTAAGATAGATTGCAACTAAATGTTATTGAAATCAACATTCTGTTTTAATGCAGATTTCTATCCTCTTCTATTTAAAACTTTACTTCATCTTCTTGCATAACTTAGTCTCTTCTTTATAAAACTTGTTATTACCCGTGAAAAAGATTCATGGATATATTTGAATTTCTATTTTTTTTTCTTTCTCTTTTTTCTTTCTCTTTTTAGAAGAGAAATTTATATTATATATGTTATGCCGAATCAGTGAAATTGTATAATAAGCGAATAAAACTACATATTTACTTATTTTTGGTAAAAAAAAATGTTTGATTTCACTTTGATTACATAAACTTTTGATTAAAAGTTTTAAATTAAAACTAGATAGTTATTTGCTTTATTATTTATTTTTTTGTAAAATAAAATATATACGCACACAAGCTGGGTACCCGATGCTGCCCGGGGGTGGGGGGAGTAATCAATAATCATTCATGTAGTAAATTGTAATGCAGACCTTCTCAAAGTAGGGATCACAACCCTTCAGGTTGGCCGACTTGACCTTTTACAAGTCATCAGAGGTTGGTGCAACCTATCCCATGCTCATACTGTGGTCAAGTTACCCATATACACAAATCTGGAGCCAATAGGGTGCAGC
>VCCN01005986.1:1457276-1471979 GCA_006491835.1 Architeuthis dux | reverse complement strand
TTTTTTTTTTTTTTTCTCTCACTGATGAGGATATTTTCTCATTAAAATTCCTTATACTTTCAGAGGACATGGTCAGAAAACAACTACTCGAAGTGAATGCTATAATTGTCATTCATTGTGCTTTCCTGTGAAAATTGAGCCTCCTGTTATCAAACCAATGGTTCGTGGCCGAGGTCCCAGGAATTTACATTCTTGTGATGCACCAGACTGCTACAACCAAATTACTGGAGATATCAAAGACAAAAATGGTATATCTTTTAATTCCAATTGTTTGTAACCTGTTTCATTCATTTAAAAATGCCTTGTTGAAATAACTCTCAGCTATTACAATTTTATATTTCCATTTTATTACAAACCCAGTTATGATATACTTAAATCTTTTAATGACACGTTTTACTTATGAATTCTAAAACTAGAAAGCATTCAGAGAGTGCATACCTCTGCCAACATCCCTGTCACTATTAACTGAATGGAAATCAGTTCACAAATAGTCATGATGCAGGGGAGGAAACTGTAAAAAATCCTGGATCCACCCCAAAATTTAACCAATTCTTCCTTACCCCATGGCCTACCCTTACAGAAAATTCCATTGAAATTCATTGAGAACTTTTAGGCCGGGTGCCAGTAGGACACCCCCTCCCCCAGGATCCTACATTTTAGGGTTCCCAAGAAAACAGTTGGGATGAACTACCCCATTTGCATAAGAGAAAATGGCTGCCAGCACACACCAAAAAAAAAAACAGAATTTCATATGTCATCTCCAAATTGACATATCTGAGTACTTTAAAAGGCTAAATCATGGTTTTCAGACATGAGGAATTCAAAAATATGCTTTATTTTACAAGGAAATTTCAAATATATTTTATAGGCCAATGTCTACGAATTGTAGATTTAATTCAGGATATATATATCTCATTAGAAACGGAAGAGTGTATGTTGTTAATTTGTATCTGTTGGGCTTAAAGTTACTGCCCGAAACGTGAAGCCAGGTGTTGAGCATTTTATGAGAAGACTTCAAGTACACAGTCCAAAGTCTATGGAATTAATTCTTGATGGCAGTATATAGCTATATATATCGTTAGAAAGGGAATTTCACCAAGGGAATTGTATCTGTTGGGCCTAAAAAGCTACAGCTGAAAACGTGAAGCTAGGTATTCAGCATTTTATGAGAAAATTTTGAGTACACAGTCCAAAATCTATAGATTGTGGAATTAGTTCTTGATGGAGATATATACATATACATATCGTTAGAAAGAGAATTTCCTCAACTTTCCAACAGTGTATTTGTATTTGTTGGGCTTAAAAAGTTACCATCCAAAACATGAAGCTAGGTGTTGGGCATTTTACAAGAAGACTTCAAGTACACAGTCCAAAGTCTATATGTTCTTGATGGAGATATATAGCTATATATATTGTTAGAAAGGGAATTTCACCAGCTTATGTTATATTAAAAATATATAGTTCTGTTTTCCCCTCTATTAGAAAAAAATCATGTGTTTACATAGGAGGTACCCTTAGAGGTCAATTTCTGTGGTCTGGCAATGGCCCGGCTACAGGGTTGTTGGATGAAAGAGGTACAAATGTATTTACTAATTAGTATCGCAATGGCACAAGGTGTTAAGCTATCTTCCTATTTACATTTAATCTTGAAAAATGTTATTTTATTTCATTACTTTGACATCACTTCTAAGATATCTTATTTTAACCATTGACACATGTTTTTTATTTATTATTTTAAGTTCGTGGACCTTCTGGGCTTTTGAAGAAGTGTGTTCATCCACTGTCAACACGACGATATAGGACATTTTCTGGGTATTACCCATGTGAGATTCACAACAGCACAGGTTCTACAGTTGAAACCTTCATGAGTCAGGACTTTTTGTCATATTCCAGAAATGACTACTCACAAAGTTTAGAGACTATAAATGAAGACCTTGATGGCATCACTCAAAATACTAACAGACTTTCTGTGGAGGATAAATCAGATAAGAGACTGAAAGAAGCCAATGGAAATTCATTATCATCAACCACATTACCATTCAAATCAAAGTCTTGTCCCTTATCAGTGAGAAGTTTTAAAAATGCTAACTTATCTTGTAGGAATCCCAAAGAAAGTGTTGATAATGGTCACTTGCAGCATCTGGTTAAGGATGGAGAGGAAGAAGAAATTAAAGAAGAAGCGGATGGTGCTCCTAATTGATGTTGCAATTTGACTTTCTTTTTTTCTTTCTTTCTTTTTAAACATTATCAAATCCATACAACACAATATATACATACTAGTTAATCCCCTTGAAAAACTTCAGATATATTTGAATTAGGATAATTAGGATTGAATAAGGAAAGAAACCCCTGAATTGGTTTCAGCGGAAGAGTCCATTTGTTTCAAATGGTGGGTAGGAAATGTTTTTATCAGCAAAATTACCTTCAGATGGAAGAGTCCATTGTTACGGACAGAGAAACAGAAAAAAATCTCACTTCATTATATTAAAAAATAGGCATCAAGAATCTGTAAAATATTCATGTTTTTAAAAAAAAGAAAAAAAGTAGGTTTTATTTGTGGGGGCAGGAACTTAATTTAGACTTTTTTAATATTTATGAATTTTTTTTTTTTTTTTTTTTTTTTTTTTTTTTTTGTGAAAGTTAATCTCATCTACTTCAATTAGTAATATTCATAATTGGCAATGGATTTTAAAAATGTAAATTTGAATCTGCTTTTTCAAAATTTTCAGCCAAAGAAGTATTAAAAATGCATACAAGAGAACTTTTATCTGGTGGATCTTTGTCTCATTAATCATACAAAATTGGCAATAGAAAAAATCATTCAGTTCCAATTTTGATTGTCAATTTGGCTCTTAAGATATAACTGATAATAAATTAGTACAAATTTTTATGGGGGTTAAGTTTATAGATTCCAATTTGTTATTTTTCAAGTTTCAGCAAGATCAAAATTTTTATACCTAGATAAAAAAACGTACAAGCTTAGAACCAATTACCGAAAGAATTAAGCTTATGTTACGTTCTATAATTGGCAAAAAGTAAGGGAACACAATATTTTTTGTGTATTCATTTCTATTCTATTTTAACTGTACATTTGAATTCTTGGTCAATATGTATCTCCTATATGCAATACGTGTTCAATAGTGGCTGATTAAAGCAGTTTTACTATGTATGTAGTGTATGTTTGGATTTTAAACAAAACTCGGTCTTGTGTTTTTTTGTTGTTTTTTTTTTTTTTGTTTTTTTGTTTTTGTTATTGATGAGGAAATTTTATTGTTAAAATTCCTTATAACTTTCAGAGAATATGGTCAGAAAACTATTTTATTGGGTGGAAAAACTATAGATTCCAATTTTTCACTCAAAATTTAGTTTAAATTAAAAAAAAATAAACACGCAAACTTAATTTTTATTAAACATATATATTTTTAACCTTAAATGTTCACATACATTGTGCATAATATCAACTATAACTCACAATTTAAAAGTAATTTTTTTATGTTTTCAGTATTAGTTATAAAGGGAAAAAATATACTCCATAGTTGGGTTGAATCAATCCTGTACCTATATCACTATATTTTATGTTAATCAGTCACTGAAATATATCAATATGCTTTTAAAAAAAAAAAAAATCAAATCATTTATTTTCTTACAACCTGCATGCATGAAAAAAATTCAGCTAAAACCGAAAAGAAATAAAAATGTTCCATAAATACTGTAAACAGTTCACAATTGTGATTTATTTTTTGTGGATGTCAGTATTGAATGCTTAGAAGTTGAAAAACCTTTGGAAGTAACTTTTCTTTACTTGGTAAATATTACGCCTCTGGACTGAAACCATTACTCTTGCTATGATGCCTTCCTGTCGAGTTTTCATTAAAAAAAACTAAGATTATGAATTTCCTAATTCTATTGCCATCAATTTTCATTTTTGAAAGCTCCCCCCCCCCCCCCTTCAACTTGTTACTTGCCTTAGCTGTAATATTCACTTGGTTGTATGCTGTTGTTGTTGAGTACGAGTGGCTTTGCAACAGATTAATAAAGATAAAATAGGGAGCACTTTGATGTGTCTTTATGGTGTGCTGGCCTTTAGATCAAATAACCTACGTTAATAACAATAAGCAGGGCGCAGTTGTTTCCCTTTGTTTACAATTAATACTAATGCTATATCTCTCCCTTCTTTCAAATTTAAGGCCTAGATAAACACAATAGGCAAAATTAGTTTATGAATTACAGGTCCTTGATTTTGCAAATGTTCCTCTACGAATGGTTACTAGTATGTTAAATTTTTTTTTAAAAAGGGGATGAAAGATATGAAGAGAAAGTGTAACTGTCATACATACAAATAAGCTGAAACTCTGATAATTTTCTGGTAATGACCCTTTGGATGTTTGGTATAGCTACATTTCCTGGATTGAGAACTACCCAAAAGACCCCTTCTCAATATTAAGTTGTATGAAAGCATTTTATGATGAGGAGAAATATAAGAATAATGCTTGCTGTGTGGATGTTTGTATATGATGTTACTATTTTTTTAAATAAAAAGCAAGATGTCCTATTTCCAGTGCTCATTTTCATCACTATAAATTTGGAACTTTTCTGCGGAGAACAAACTTTGACTTCCAGGGGAACTCTAACATCAGTTTTAACCAATCCTGCTTGACCAGGTTGGATGGAAGGGCCCCCCCCCACCTGGTTTCTAAGCCAGTAAAGGTCACTCAGTTTTCTACATCTCCAAGAGCAACCACAGCAGGATCATCATCAGTTTGTATTGATTACTTCATTATACTTGATACAGAATAAATCTGGAATTCTTGGTGTCTCCTTCGAAGCACATTAAATGGTTCTGCATTGCATTTGAGTCCTTTGCAAAAATAGCAACTTTTTTGGTGTTGCCCAACAATTCAAGATGGCTGGCCCAAGCTTCGTAAAGAGCAGCACACTGAGAGCCAATTCCTCATGTGTTCATACATTAGTTCTGGAGTATCATGGAGGTTAGCAAATCCACATAGCAAGCATCATTCTTATATTTTTCCTTTTCACAAAATACTTTCATACAACTTCACAATATTGATAGTCTTTTCTGACTCCTTTTGGGTAGTTCTCCTCAATCCAGGAAATGTATTTATACTGAACATTGGAAGGGTTATCACCAGAATATGATCAGAGTTCCTCTTCAAACTTATGTTTCATGGCCTGGAGATGAATTTGTTGATTTCCCTTTAGGATATAAAGCAGATACAAGCTATGATACAGGTCTGCCGTTTTTCTTTGGCAGGACATTTTCTTTGCTAAGTTCCCATGCCATCCGAGCGAGACTTTTTCTTTTTGTGTGTGTGTGAGTAGAACTTAATTCAAACTTTGACCAGAGCCATAGGGTGACAAAATATTTTGCTGAGCGCAGACATCAAGTTAGCTGCGTGCTGAAATATGGGAGATTTTCCGGTTTTTTTTCTAGACATATAATGTGTAAATGCTTAAATTTCCAGCCCTCTAGCTCCATTGGTGCGGCCTGTATGTGCAAAACAAACATGGATAGCCTACCAGACCAACTTAAAAACTGAAGAAACCTTGTTTTGGTTGACGGTTTCTAACATTTACGTTAAAGGTTTTCTTACCTGAGAAATCAAATCTATGCAAATTAGTATGTATGTTTGATTCCTGTCATGTCCGCCACCTGACACATCCCAAAACTCATAATGGACTGCTCCATTTGAGATACAGTGAATCGAGGTCGAAAGGGTTTGACATGTGATGATTGCCTGTCAGCATTTACAAATCATGTGTTATAAGTATTTTGAAGTTATTTGAAATGTGATGGGCTGTTATCATAAGGCAAGAGAATGCTAACTGTTAAAAAAGATACATTAATGTATCTATTTGAAATAAATAAAGAAAGGGTATTTCTGTTAGTGAATGAGTAAAAGAAACAATGATTTATAGGTGTGAGAATATCAAGAAAATTTTGGAATCATTTACTGGCTGACTTTTCAATTGTCAAGTTCTGCAAGTATTAAAAGAATCAAGAGAAATTAAAGAATATTTTTTCTAAAGAGGTAAGAATTTTAAATTTACATAAACATGTTACTTTTTTTCTTTTAAACAAAAATTATCACATATAAGATAATAAAAATTCATTTTTATGATTTATTTTTTTTTTTTTCATTTATTTTTAATAAAAAACAATTTTCTAATTTTATATTTTAAGTTTTTAAAAAAAATTCTATACGACCATATTTAAATACAAATTACTTTTAATATTTTTAAAATAAAAACAATTTAAAAAAATTTTTTTACAATTACCTTTGTTTTTTGTAATTTTTTTTTTTTTGTTTATTTATATTTTCAGTTATAGACCAAAATAGGGAAAATGTTTAAATCAGTGTTTATACCTTAAACACAACTTCATTGATTCACATTGTCACCTGGATTTTCTTTTTGATCAACTTCCATTTAATGGAAGCTTCAGAGATACATGGATACGTTTCCTTATAATTTTGCTGGTTGCGTGGCAGTTTTTTGTAATCTCAAAAGTTCTTCTGAGGGACTTTGGAATGTTTTAACAAAGGATAAAGTGTGGCTTGCAATGGGATGTCATTCCAAACAAGCAATCTCTTTTGATGCTGCTGCAGTGAATGGTCTATGGGAGGCTTTTATCATCCCAGAGTAGTTGAAGAGATAGGATTTGTCTACTCTGGAAGATTTTTAGAAACTACAGAAATCAGTTTTCATAATTCAGGTAAAGATGGCTTTATTAATTAGAAAGCCACTTGTGATTCATTGCAGTGATGCACGATTGTCTCCAAATTTTCAGGTATGTTTCTTATGATTATTGAATCCACTGTCATCATTTCACCAATTCTTTCAAGATAATTTTCTAATTAAATTTATTTTTTGGATTCATTTAAAATTTTTTTTTTTACTTAATATGAATGACTAAAACTTAAATTTATATTAATTGAATTAAAATAAAATACAGTAGCTTTAGGCTCCTTAGTGCCAATCCAAATATAAAAAGGTATATGCTAGTCACTTAATAAAGATGGTATTTTGTAGACTTCAAGAGTAAAGTTAGCTCCCTTTAAATCACTTGTAGCCGTTGTAAAAGCCATATTGGTGTAAATAAATAAAAAAACCAACAAAACAAAACTAGTTAAATAATCATAGAAAATTCTTTTTCCTTTCTTCCATGCACACCAGCTGCTTGGTCAGCTAATCGTTCCTTACTATTCAGGGCAAGTAGAATTACTAGTGTGAGTTATTGATGCCACAAAAATTCACATAAGTTAATGTAAGGCTATTGTTGGTGTTTCAGTTTACAAAGCCAACTAACTGTACCTGTCTGGATGTTATGTATTCGCTGTACAAAAGAGATTTTATTTTCAGACTTGTATTAGGTGTGTATATTTTCCAACATTCACCATCAAAGTTTGTAATATATGAAAAATAGACAAAGTATCTTGTTTATCAAGTATTTGGTTTGGATGAGAATGAATACATGAGGATACAAGAGTTTGACCTGCAAGTGACTGATCACTGAACAATAGTGTATTTGGATTTTGCAGTTGTGTTATGTCAATTTCAGTCATACATGAACAGACAAGGTACAGACTTTCAAAGTTACTAAATGCACAAAATCTTAGTATCCTTGGAAAAGAATGCAGAGTGCTAAAGGTTAAATCCAATAATGATATTTTAATAATCAATAAGAGATCAAACCATGCAGAGGAACAATTAAAGTAGCATTTAAGAAAGGGGATGTTAACACTTATTACATAAATCAACTCCATGCCAAATCCCTTGTAATGAATATATAGGAAAGATGAGATTTAATGCACATTCATTAGGAAATTAACCACAGCATAATCAAGTGGTACTTTCATCTTTACCAAAGAGATAATGGGTAAATAGAGTGGATGAAACGTGCAGGTACATGTTGATTAATTTGACCTTGGCAAAAAAGTCTATGAAATAGGCCTTCAAAACTTTTCACAACTATTGGATATGAAAATTGTTCATAGAAAGTGTCCTGTAATACAAAAGGTGAAAGGATATGTCTTTAACCGCCAAATAGGAAACTTATTCCATGGGTGGTCGAAATGAAATAAAGCAAGGGTTCATATGTCACTTTTAAACGTTAGACAACCAAGTAATGTCAATGGTGCTAAGTGCCCGATGAACCATTTTTAAAATGTTGATATTTTGGTTACTTTTAGAGCTACCATTCCTTGAAAGGAATTTTGAACACTTTATACATCAGAATGCAAAGTGCTCAAGTTTAGATATAAAATTTAAAAAACAAACAAAGAACACATTGTGATAAAAATAAAGAAAATATCAACTTTAAAAAGTGGTTCATTGTGTACTTATGCATGGCCACTCATGTATTCACTTTTGTCTGTCCACATCAAGTTTAATTAAATTCTGGAAGGGTGGGTCATGGAAGAATCGATTAAATTTTGGGGTGGATCCAAGAATGTTTGAGATTTATTTTTCAGGAAAAAGAAAAACCGAAGTTATTCCACTCAGCACATACCTCCAGTCACTAAATACTGAAGGAGAATTAGTTAAATAATAAATGGGGAGGTAACAATTCTTAGATCCACCCAAAAACGTAATCACCTTCTGTAGCTCATTGCCCCCCACTCCCACAACTTCATTGAGATATTGTGTGGACAAACAGACAAGTGATTACATACCTCCCACTTTGTTGGCAGAGAAGGGGGGGGGAAAAAAAAAAAAAAAAAAAAAAAAAAAAAAAATTATATATATGTATATATAAAGAAGCGCACTTTTACTTTAAGGGAAATAACTATTCATACATTTAAAGTTGTCTCCCTGTAACACATATTACAATGAATTCAAGTATACGAGGGCAGATCAATAAGTCTGCAGTCTTGACTTAAAAAACCCCAAAAGCTTCTACTTGGTGACAATGGTCAAGTTATTTCGTCCGTTTTTGTTATGTATTTTACTTGAGCAGTTTATAATCCACGTCCGGCTTGCCAGGCCTGTCGAAGCTTCAGACCTGTTAACCATGTAGTAGGGAACGTGTTCCCAGCCTCATGACGCTGGATAAGTTAATAGTTTAATTTTTATCTGAAATTTTCACTGTATAATGTTTGATCTATGTGATAAATATTCACCACTGAAAGGATATTAGGCTACAGACTTATTGATTTACAGATACTAAACAGAGGGTATAGCAATTTTAATAAAAAGTTTCTTTCTCCATACAAAGAAAAATGAAGGTTAAAATCAGTTGGTTTAATTTTTTTTTTTATAGTTTTTATTTTTTTCCAATAGTTTACATTTTCAGATATATTTAGTATCAAAAATAAAACCAGCTTCCATTCCACTGTTCAAAAGCGGATCATCAAATTGAATACCATTTTGTAAACTCCAAAAGGAATGATAGAAATTCCCTCAAATCTCCTACATAATACTGTAAGAATGCTGAAGTCTTTTATAAGACAAGATTAAAACCGGTAAGAAATAGGCCCAAGTTTTTCAAATGATGTTAAGTACAACTGAGAAGTAGATATTAAATTTGTTCTTTATTAGGTTCTCAGTAAAATGTAAGTGTAGAAATGGCACTGCTCTTTCAGTATCTGTAGTGGTCTGGTTTGAAAGGGCCTGTCTTGGGTATTCCCAAGTAATCTGCTTGGTCATCGGTTAATTTGGTCAGTTTTACTCCCAGATGGTCCAAGTGCAAAGCGGCAACTTCTTCATCCAGCTACAAAATAAAATAAATTCATTTTAGGAATGAACTAAGCAAAACTTATTTTCTCCATAAGTCTTAAGACTAATGTCTACTTGTCAATGTCAAGTATTAGGAAAAGTGTCAATAATCTTTAGTAGTCTCTGTAAATGACCTACAATAGGATATTCTTCATATTGCAAATGGGTTTATAATTGTAAAACACGACATGAACCACTTAAATATTGTTTACATATTACAATAATTCAAAACCAAGAGTCATTTTATTCATATAGTTTCAATACCACCCTGTTTAGCACTATCAGGAAACTATTATAATGCCTGGCATAATAGTGTGGTGAGTTTGAATCTTGCTGAGTAGTCCATAATTGTCACTAGTACCACACTAAGATCAGTTTAGTAAATATCTATCAGTAACTTTTATGCAAAAATGTGTTAGTTTTGCATTAATTAAAGCAGTAATATTTTAGCTTGAAAATAGTAACTGATGAACTTTACAAAAAAAAAAAAAAAAAAAAAAAAAAAACAGTAATGAACAATATCTTGGTTTTGGGAATGCAACTTTAATTCACTTGAAAGCCTGAATTTTTCTGTTTAAATAATAAATGTTGATCATCTCTATTATTTAAGTATGCTTTTCACTACATTAGAGCCTCACCAAATTGTCTCATGCAATTTCTTTATGGAGATATTTACCAATTCTGGTACAGAGCCACAATAATGAGACTTCCTGCAGATCAAACTCACAGGCAATAGCTCACTACTAGCCATTGCACCTTAGCAGGTATCCTGCATGCTACAAGTTCAAATACTTTTTCAAAATTAGCTATACAACAAACTTGCCTTAAAGTGGTTTTCATTTTATAACAACTAGGAAATATTCTATTTATAAATCTACTAGCAGAATCGGGAACTTTTAATTGGTTTTATTTCAATCATTAAATACATTTTTATTTGATTACTTATTTACAATTACAGTAACTATATTTCAGATAAGACATTAATAAAGCCTTATTTGAAGTCTTGTACTTGAAAAATATTAGAAACAAACCTGGCTGCTGCAGGTTCAAACACCACTCCTACTGAACAGGATTACTATAACGTTTGTATTGTATATATAAAAGTATGTATATTTAGTATAAATGTATTTATTTATTAGAATGAAATAAGCCCTTGCGTATCTGTAAGATAAATTTTTGTAGGTATCTAAAGACTTTAGTTAGTTTGGCTCAGTCAGTACCGACGTGATTTCAAATCATGGTAAGGGAATGTTAATTTTACATATCGGTTTGGAATAACGCGACAAGACAGACAAACTGAAGAGTTTACTCCCTTAAATTTGGTGAGGATTGTTCTTGTTATGGTAGAAAAACAAAGTCAACTGCACACTTGGACTGGATTTTAACAACATGCTTAAAAGAGAAAGTTGTGAATGTAAAATCTGGAAAGACAAATTGTTACTTACTTTCTTAGGCAAGAAATGAACACCTAGTGCGTATTCTTTGGTCCACAGTTCAATTTGTGCTAATGTCTGATTAGTAAAAGAATTACTCATCACAAAGCTAGGATGACCATGGGCACAACCCAAATTTACCAGACGTCCCTCAGCCAAAATAACCAGATGTCTGCCATTTTTCAATGTATAACGGTCAACCTGGAAACAAAAGTATTGGAAAATTACAGTAGCCATCTAGGGAAAAACTTTTGAGGTACTTTCAATAGCTAAATGGAAATCTTTATTCTAAAAAAATAATTCCATACAAAATAAGATAATTTAAATAAAAATATTAAAATTCTTCACTTTATATCTAAAAGCTCTATAGTGAATCATGATTAATGAATTTCTTTATTTCTCAATTATTTAATATTTTATGCATGATCATTAATTCTGAAACTTTAATTAAGAGAAAATTAGATAAATTTTAGCTTTTATTTTAACATACCTTTAGTCTATGATATAATTTAACAAATGAAACTAAACAAAGCAATAATTTACTTCATTTTGAATCATATCATTTTCTACATTTGAAGAAAATAACTTTTATATCAGAATATTCTCAAATTCTTTTTAATGGCATTTTTTTTTTTTTTAAGTCGCAGGTGCCAATCTTACAAAAGTCCATTAAAACTTAGTTCTTGCCACGTTTTATTAATCTTTTCAAAACCCAAAGCAATTATTTATAGAATTGATACAAAGAAAAATTTTAAAATCCATTAATAGGACATTTAATTGCCAACCTAATGTAGAAAAGTTAATGATAATTTTTAAAATTTTCATTCCACTATTTGCATCAGTGGTAATCAAAATGGATTTTTAAGACACATTTAAAAAATAGCGAGTAAACAAAAAAAACCCCTCACCTGTGGTTTTACTTCCACTTTTTCAACAGCATTGTCATTCAGCCATTTCACATCAAGTTCAATATCAAAATGACCAATATTGCAGACAATTGCATCTTCAGGCATCTGCTCAAAATGTCTGCCACAAATGATGTCACGGCAGCCTGTTGTGGTGACAAAAATGCGTCCAATCTTACAAGCTTCATCCATTGTCGTCACTTCATAACCTAGAAAAAGAGAGCAATGGGAAAGGTCAAATGAAATGTAAAGTCAATCAAATACAGCATTTAAATAATTTTGAAATTGCACTGTAATTTATAAGAATATCAAACATGTTGCTCTGTATTTTCTTTGTGTTCAACCAGAATGAACCCGGATTTCTTTTTACCCATTGGCCCAAAATAAGGGAAGCTACTCTGCAATTAGCATTTAATAGTTATCTCCTATAAATTTTACACAGAAAATATAGTCCATCGCCTGGCTTATTATATAAGTCGATGTTAACTGATAGCAAAACCCAAGTTGCAATATTCACAAGCACTTCCAGATAACATTTAATTTGCACCTTTTATTTTTTCGTTAACAGCTATTAGTATTTGGGTTTTAAAGTCTAAAGATTATTCAATAAAACCAGCGCAATTTTTATAAAGTCAAAACATTTTTTTAAATTGTCTTCCAAATTTTAAAGTCAAAAACATTAATGTCAGAAGAAAAAAAAAAAAAGAAAAAAAAAAAATAGATTAGATTGTAGTATTTTTTATCAATCAGATAAAGTGCCAGAACTTTAGTGCTTAGACAGTTTACAGTTTAACATGTTCAGAAGTAAACTATGTAAATTTATATGATATAAGCTGCTGAATGACAGATCAATACACTTAACATTTGAAAATGTCAAAAACAAAACCCACCTTCCATGGCTGCTTGTAAAGCATTAATTGGATCTATTTCATTGATGATAACGCGAGCTCCAAAACCACGAAGGGACTGAGCACATCCTTTGCCAACATCTCCGTATCCAGCAACAACAGCAATTTTCCCAGCCAACATGATATCAGTGGCTCGTTTGATACCATCCACAAGAGATTCACGACAACCATAGAGATTGTCAAACTTGCTCTAAACAAAACAGAAAATACAATTTAGAAACAAGGAAAAATTTGGGTGGGAAAGTTGAATTAACTGTTGTAAAATTTATTCCACAAACATTACAAATTATCACTGAAAAAAAAAAAAAAAAAAAAAAAAAAAAGAAAGAAAGAAAAGTTGCAGTTTTATCTGAATATTCAATAATGCACACTTATAGTATCAGTAAGAGAAGCTAATTTACAAGGGCAATATAGGTTCCCTTACTAATGTATAAGGTTAATATTAGGTTCCCTTACTTAAAGAGATGAAGTTTTAAATTATTTTAGGCTAAATTAATCATTCCCCAAATTGTATCGGATGACCTATTAGCATTAAGTTAAGGCTTTGGCAAGGACCACATTACATTAGTGGGGTACAAAAGGACAATAATCCATGGCATCAGGGAAAAGATACAAGAGATACCGAAGCTAAGTGAAACATTAAATATGTGTATATATCTTTGAGATTCTGAATGTGAAAGTCAAAGATGGTTCCAAAATTTTGGAAATCACTATTTGCAGTTTGGTAAATGAATAAAATAGAGTCCCTGTCAATGTTAACAATGACTTGGCACAAATAATGTATGGGAATGATTAAGCTGTAATGATAAAAGAATTATCCCAGAACATCAAGTATACTCTCTCCCACTAACAGACATTTGCGATAACTTGTATTTAAAAAGTTTATAAATTGGACATCAAACTTGAGTACTTATCAAAAGATTTTTTGCACCATTAACAGAGTAGAAGAATCAGTTATACCACAGCCAACAGTGAATCAGCACACTTGATAAGTGTATCCCAATCGTCTTTGGCCTGGCAACCCTCAGGTTGGAAACAATTTCTATTTTATTTTATTATTAATTAGTTTTATCCAATAAATCTTACTTTAATAATCAAGTATAAGTATTGGATGTAATACATCAGCAGTTTTAGTACACTAGTAGATGCTTTATCATTCACAACTATTTCCTGTTTCAGGGTCTCAATGATGCTTTATATATTCTGAAATTGTGATGTAAATATATTTCACTTTTTTTTAACCATCTTGCAACCCTCATTTGGGTCACAACCATGGGTTTGGGAACCACTGCTTCATAGCCTTTGTTTTATGTACTGGTGGAATAACATTAATGTAATACTGTAAGATATAATGTCACTAAATTAGGTAATAAAAGAACAAAGAGCAAGAATCAGCATTTGTAGAATGGAGAATCGTTTTACATAACATTGCATATTCTTAAGCTGTTAATTTTTTTAAAGTTTGGAAAAATCCTGGAAAAGCATTTGTTTTATTCTCCCGATTTTGACTCGTAAATACAATCTTTTCTAAGGCTTATAGCATCATTTGAATATAAATAAGCAGATCACTTCTATAGATAAATTAGAAAATCTTTTGTAAATTTTTATTATAAGCATCTTGGAGATGCTGGTTTCAGAAGTGAAAGAAAATCAAGTTTGATAAATTATTCATCATTCTTTGATTTTTAAAGCTTATTAGTTAAGGTATAATCACATAAATAA
>VCCN01005986.1:1362203-1374891 GCA_006491835.1 Architeuthis dux | reverse complement strand
ATGCTGAATACCTAGCTTCACGTTTTCGGCTGTAGCTTTTTAAGGCTTAACAGATACAAATTGATAACATACCCCTTGGAAACCTGGTGAAATTTCCTTTCTAAATATGTATATGTGTGTATACTACCATAGATAATTAATTCCACAATCCATAGAATTTGGACTCTGTACTTGAAGTTTTCTCGTAAAACCCTCAACACCTAACTTCACGTTTTGGGCGGTAACTTTTTAAGCCCAACGGATACAAATTTCCAGATACACTGTTAGAAAGCTGAAGAAACCCTCTTTCTAAGGATGTATATATGTGTATACCTCCATCGAGAATTAATTCCAAATTCATAAACTTTGGACTGTGGGCTTGAAGTTTTCTCGTAAAATGCTGAATACGTAGCTTCACGTTTTGGGCTTTAACCTTTTAAGCCCAATAGATACAAATTGACAAGATACACTGTTAGCCTATAAAGTATACTTGAAATTTCCTTGTAAAATGATGAAATACCTATAAATTAATTTGTATTTTTGAATACCCCATGTCTAAAAACCATGATTTAGCCTTTTAAAGTACTCAGATATGTCAATTGGGAGACAAGAAATGTCTGCGGTTTTTTTGTGTATGCGGGCAGACATTTTGTTTTATGCAAATGAGGTAGTTCATCCTAACTTTTTTCTTGTGAACATCCTTTTTTCTGGAAGAGGATATCTTAAGGAACATTTTGGTACCCTATTCATAGAATACTGGGGGCGAGGGTGCCGGGTATGTCCTGCTGTCCACCGAACTATACTCTTTATTTCCGACTATGCGGTCTGAATCAAAGTTGTGATAAAAAGCAACTAAAAATTAAGATGGAGGTAAAAACCAATCAACATTAATAATAGTGTTACAAAACGTCATCCAAGAATTAGAATAAATTAAAAATAAATTAAATATCGTTGCATTTATTATTGATTTTTGACTCGTATTTTCTTTCATCTTAATTGTTAGTACTTTTTATCGCAACTTAGTCAGAGTAAGTTATCTTTTATTTCTAGTAACTGAGCAGATAAGGACTGTATCAGACCATTTTGCATGTCAAGGCTGAGATATGTTGTATTTGGATCACTCAGTAATAAATGTCGCTCCAGTAATGTATTATTTTTGGCAAACACCTAGATAACTCTTTTGCTCAGACCGATTACCCTCCGACAGTAAGCAAATAGCGTTTATCGGCAAATAAAGAATAAGCCTCCGGTGATACACGAACCGACACCGCCAAGACAGCGGAAGCACCGTTTAGACCGGGCTGCTTTACCAATTAAGCCACAGAGACTTATTGCTTCTTAATACAGTACAGTACTCTATTGTCTTTGAAGAAACATGCTTGTCATTACCTTTTTTTATTTGTATAAATCATTGTAGTTATTTTATTCTGTTCTGTTCTTTGTCAGTATATCATGTACACTGCCTGGACATATTTATACCCATATATGAATATGTCTGTTGCACTGATTACACAAATACTTAATAAGCAGTTTGAAATGTGGCCTACCTTCAAGTTTGAAATGTGGCCAGCGTCATATATAACTACATGGACATATTTATACCCATATATACATATGTCTTTTGCACTGATTACAAAAATACTTAACAAGCAGTTTTACTGACGAGAAATATAGTTTTTCAAGATTGTGTGTAACTTTAACAAATGTTCTTCCGAAGGCCATGCGATAAAGTTAGAAAATACCAATAAAAATAATGACATTCAACTTTTATCCCACAAATCAACTAAAGAGTTTGTTTTGTTTTTTTAAAGTTTTTGAAAAGGCGCCACTCTTGAAGAGTGTCCTCCCGCCCTTCGAGCTACCCCACTGCTACAGTGAGCATAATACTTCAGCCTCAAAACAGTGGTTCTGCTGTCAATTGTTTTTTTGTTAGTTTTTTTCTTTTAACTACCAGGACATTGCAGCATTGCATAATTTAAGAGTTGGGAAGAGAACAGCGTCACACACACAAACACATACACACAGAGAATGTTACTGACGAGAAATATAGACTAGAGTAAAGGATATTATACAACTAATTAAACAACAAAAGTGGAGATGGGCCGGCCACCTAGCGAGAAGAGATGACAATAGATGGGGGAAGAGATTAACAGATTGGTGCCCATGGGATAGTAAAAGAAGTAGGAAACGGCCAGACACAAGATGGAGGGACGAGATAGAAAAGTTTGCCGGTAAGACTTGGCAGAGATTAGCACAAGATAGGTTGTCATGGAGGGAGATGGGAAAGGCCTTCGTCCAGCAGTGGACTTATAACGGCTGCTGATGATGATGATGATGATCTTACAGCAAAAAATGTTTCCTTATATCCTTCATCCTTTCTCTCATCCATCCCTATCCACCCTTTCTATGTAATGAACAAGGGTAAGAATGGGAGCAAAAGGGACTCAACGTTCACTATGACTGTCATTCATTCTTTACTTCTCTCTCACAAGTCTGAGGCTTAAAAATTAAGTTATCGTAGTAGTAGACCACAGGAATATAGATAATAAGCAAAAGTAATCAATATATTAGTTTTATATGTCATTATAGTTACTATAGATACATTCCATAGGTATTACAATTTACTTTAACAAAATGATATACTTTAATTGCTGAAATATATATCCGACAGTAATGATGATATCTTAGTTGTTAACACCTGTGGAATTTCCATGGGTCCAGCTAGTTTATATTATCAGTACAATTTATTTTGAACTATTTTAAAACCAGCCTCATAATATGGCAATAACATTTTTTTATTCATTTATTTACAGGTATTCCATGATCAAACATACTATTCAATGGCATCTTTGTCAGTTGATGTTCCAATCCTTTCCTGTGGGGGCATTGCAAAAAGGTATTTTCATTTTAAAAAAATGGTTGTATAATTATTTTAAAGAAAATCTTGCGATCCCATCAGTTTTGAAATGTTTGTTCTTAAAAGTTTAGCTGGTGGTAAGAAAAACTGGGACTCTAAATCATGGGAAGAAGCATTTCTTTAACTAGATAAATAATAATAGACTCACTTGTACTTTTTTGATAGAAATATCTATGCATGTAGCACAATTCTACTCAAGGGATACGTTGAGTATGTTCTATAAAAAGGTTTTCTTTCCATTGTTGCATGTCATCATTGACAATATCTAAGCAGGGGAGAGGGCGTAATAAATGAGAGTAAGCGAAAACTCGTCTGACAGAAAGCATTCCAGTAACTTGTGGTGAATTAAATTTATAAAAATTATAAATACATTTATTCATTGTAATATTTACGATCGGTTTCAACGTAATTAAACAAAAATAGCAGTTATCTCCCCCTTTATTAAATATTCCAACCGATAGATGTGCTGAGCTGACGTCACATCCTGTTTCCAACCCTAAATAGCTCCCTAAAACCTAAAAGCTCTACTGACTATAAAAAGGGCCCGTTTTCTCTCTCTCTCTCTCTCTCTCTCTCTCTCCCTCTCTCTCTCTCTCTCTTGATTCTCTTCTCCTCTTTCTCAACAAACGCATTCCTCTCGTGCGTTTAAATCACATTTACATTACAGATATCTTTCTGAAATGAACATTCAATCTTTTCGAATGAACACTTTACGTATTTCGTAACAACTATTTTATACTCTTTTTATACGTGTAAAAGTCACACGTCACATTTACATTACAGATATCTTTCTGAAATGAACATTTAATCTTTTCGAATGAACACTTTACGTATTTCGTAAACAACCGTTTTATACTCATTGTGTATGTGTGAAAATCACACGTTGTAATTCTGTATTACGGACATGTTCTTTCGAATGATAAATTACTTTTCTTCTAACGGTGACCCACAAATAATATTAATCTTTACAAGTTTATTTCATCGGAGTAATCTCCAAAAACATAAAGTAGGGCGCCCATCTCCTCACAGAAACCACGATAAACAAATATGACTAACAAACCCATCTATCGTGGAGACTTCTTTCCTCTATAAACAAGACGGCACCATATGTATTGCCTTGTGTAAAACATTGAAACAGATTTTAAAAGCATTAAATACTTTTCTGTTGATCAAAACATGCTCTTTGAAAGCAGGAAAAGTAACTTAGACAATTGAAAGAAATGTGTTGAATTATAGTTCAATCTATTGTATTTCAATCCTAAAAGATTGAACATGTATACTCATAGTTTACTCACTCAAACTAGCAGACACAATACACGGTGCGACGGTGGCTAAATTATTCTTTTAATGTTAAACTAGCCCTCAACAGAACTTCTACTGAGCTGAAAATCTGTTCACGGGGTCAACTTTTTATGCAGATTTTGAAAATGTTATCAGCTTAGTCCTAGAAAATATTATTTTTCAGAAAGAAAATATCAAAGTGGGCTCCAAATATCATCGGTATTTCCGGGAAGCCATTTTTAGGTAATCATAACTCGGAACCTTACACAAATGACATCAAATGAAAATTATGCAATGGAATTTTGTATTTTAACAACCTTAGTTTAGTTTCTGCGTCTGGCAAAAAAATTAACAGATCCCCCCCCCACACACACACACCAAAAAGCCCATTTTGAAGGACCCATATCTTCCAAACCACATAGAATAGCGGTTAAATGAGTGAAAATTGCGTCTTCCCCGCTACCCCAAAAGATGTCCAAGCGCATTGAAGAAAATGGGTTGGAGTGGGCTTCTAGGGAGTCTGGGGGCATGCTCCCCCAGAAAATATGTATCCAAGATTGGCTAAAATTGCGTTTCAGGGCATATCAGCTACTAAAATTAAATGTCTAGAAGTATTTAAAAAATGTTTAAAATGTTTTCTAAAGAGTTCTAAAATTCTATAAAAAATATACTGTATACATACAGATATACAACCTAAAATTCTTAACAAAACGTTTTCTCGCGTACAGGCAATTCACTCACATTTTGTGCAGCCTCATTTGAATTTGGCTCAGATTCTAATACACTCTCTCCTGTCGCTGAATGTGGATTGAATGTGGGAGAGTCTATTAAAATTCGTGTGACACGCAGAATGCGTCATACTTGAAATGTCTGTAATGATGAAGTATAACATACAGAGCAGTCCAAAACAAATCCAGAATCAGCAAATTTACCCCCAGGATAGGCAAAATTTACCCCCTGGGGGTAAATTTACCCCAAGTTGGGAACCCTGTTTTATGAGATTAAAAATGTGCAAATTTGCCCGTTGTCCAATTGGAAATAAGTAGATTTCAAATTATCACTGTCCTGGTTTGAAGAGAATAATTGACATTTTCTATATTTTTTGCGCATAACACTCACTACCCAGGAACAAAAATAATAATCAGAAAATAACACTTATTACACAAGAACAAGGAAAAGGGTAAAAAACAGTTGCACAAAAAACAGTTAAATCATGATCCATTTAAAAGAACTATTAATCGTGGCTTTGTTTCCCAGATTTCTGGTCCCCGGTTGGAGAGTTGGTTGGATTGTAATCCATGACAGAGGAGATGTATTTAAATCTGAGGTAAGTCAATAGATTTACTACAATAAAACAAAGTATAAAATATTTGCATCTTGTATCTACTTATATCATTTTGTTGTATAGCTATCTTGGACTTCGAGAAAAGGAAGACGTTATTGCATCAGATAAATTGTGCAGTGGTGGAGAATGAAGAGTGGGAGAGAGATAATGAGAAACAGATTTTTCTAACAGGTAAATTGGTCTTGGGTTTTTCCCGAGCTAGGTGCTCTCTCTCTCTCTCTCTCTCTCTCTTACTCTCTCTCTCTCTCTCTCTCACACTCTCTGCCTTCCCAGGACGCCTGTGTGGCTTGTATGGGGCCCACGCTGGTTTTCCAGCTCACCACCTGCAGGTCGGGGTTCAGTCGATATCCTGTTTATGACTTTTGAACACCTGGTGTATCAGTTTCCGGTCCTCTACACCTTGAAGTTTGGGGTTTTTGGTCGATATCCTGCTTATGACTTTCAACACCTGTGGGGGTCAAATCTGTGACCCCTGCACATGGCTGCCTAAATAACTAACAATTTGCCACGTAGTAGATTATATTTTCTGCCTATAACATTTGTCATTTGTCAAGGGAGATAACTATCAAATGCTACTTGAAGAGTAACCTCCCTTATTTATTTATTTTGTGAAAATGCGGAAATATGATATGTTTAAATACAGTGCAATTGCAAAATTATTTAAATTATGACGCCATTTTTTGACGGCATAGATAAATTAGTTATTAGATATCAGATAATAATGAAACGGGCATTCATAAAGTTACAGAGATAAATGCATTCAGTTTTATCTTTTGTAAACTTAATTGATTTAAAGTAAGGGATTAACTTTGTTATGAATAATTTACCCCAAAATCTACACAAATTATTGTTGAGTTTGAAAATGTAAAGATACAGGTTTTTTGTATGTTCAATCTCTACAAATGGAGACATTACCTGTATCTACACCGGTCACGAAAGTCGACGCTTCTTACTGATAAGCATAAACAATCTTTATTTGTCTCTGAAGTATTAGTATACAGTGGACATTTCAATACAAGCGATGAAGCTACGAATTAACAAAGAAACAAGTGCAGTTTAAACAGCATAAATCAACATACATAACGTTTGAACGCAAAATGGCATACAAGCGATACAAAGCCACGAATAAACAGAGAAACAAGTGCAACTCAAACAGCATGAATCAACAAATATAACATACATAGTGTTTGAGCGTAAAATGGCATAAACTAGCCGAATACGAACGGCATAAATCAACAGATATAACATACATAGCGTTTGAACGAGTACAGCAAATACAAGCGAATTAAACACGAACAGATTGTCAACAAATTGACAAGGAAACAGTAGCCTCTAGCATGAAGCTTAAAAACGTGGCACTGTCGTAGGTTACAAATGAATCGAATTTTAAGCATGAAGTTCAGAACTGCAAGAATAAACCATACGAAATGTCTCTCGTTGCTTCCCTCGACCGCGCTGTTATTCCTTGACGTAGAAACAACGGCCCGAATTAAAAGTTGTATATAAAAACAATTGAAATTAAGATGAAGGTAAAGAATTCAATTAAATAAAGTGCATAATTATTTTACCGTGTTCACCTCTTGACCGACTGTAGAAATAATTCAGAAACAAGTCTTTGTGGTGTTTTGAGGAGCTCAGAAAAAGTTGGGAGATATCTCGAAGGCGTGGGGTGAAACTGAATAGTCTGTGATTCTCACGGTCGTATATAGGGTGCCATGTGAATGGTGTGTGTGTGTAGGAAAATGTGTTCCAAATTAGCCACTGCGCCTTTTTGGATCCGTCGCTAAGTGTTTGGGGTATGTGTTTCTAATTAGATGAGATGCTTTTCCGGTCCTTAATCGGAACCTTATCTGGCCAGTCGCTGGTGGAAGGCGAAAGAGATCGTTATCTCTTTGCGACTTCCCCTAGCCAGGATTCTCATCTACTTAAAAAAACCATTAGGGAAGTCAAAAAGGGCCCGTATAAAAAAGATTTGTGATTGATCGTAATCGTGTTTTTTCGAACTCTGCAGCGTCAGCTACATTACCATATACCTAGTTCCTAGCTTTACCGTATACCTACCATAATTCTTCATGTATATCATTTTGTACTCAACAGTGGTGGAAATGGGGTGTACGCGTGCATACCTACTTCTCGATTTCCATGTTTTTGCATGTCTCAAAACAGCCCTGAAAATGGTCATTTTTTATTTTCTTTTAAGTTAGCCACGGGGGCTTACAGTACCCCCGGAACTCCCAGTTGCACGGGTTCACTTCACTCATCTTTGATCTATATGATCCCTGAGTATAACTCCTAGATACAACCTTAATGTATACCCAGTTCCCAAAACTCATTTCCATCACTGTTACTCAGTATAATGTTAGTAATGTTCATAAATCTTAGCTGAATATTTTATCACAATCATTTTCAGTGGAACACAGTCAAGTCATTAACGGGGATGCGTAATCATAGAATGAAGATGGCCAAATAGCTTCTCGTTCAATAGAATCAACAAATACATTGCTATGAATAAAATCAGGGACATATCAAGCATGGTACTCTAATGATCTATTAGGTCATGTGTGGATTTGATTTTGAATAGATCATTCAACAAAGAGACAAAGACTTACAAAACATTCCTGGGATAGGTTAAAAATCCCAATAACCGAATAAAAAGACTAGTGACTGAATATAGAAATGCTACAATATGTCAACCAATATTGTGTATAATTTCGAGAAGCTGTATACATAAAAATTGAAAGAATCGAAAAATATACGAAACAGAACTGAAATTCTTTGTTATTTTTGTTGTTCCCACAACGTTTCAGCCGATCCATTCTACGGTCTTCTTCAAGTGTACTATCCTTATGTAAAGACATGGACTCTTTTTTTTCAGTAGTGCCAAGTAAAACGGAATCTTTTTCCTTCGTTAGTGGCAACTGTGTCCCTGTTGAGCAGTGAAAGCTCAGTTGAAATCTACACTGGTCTGACTTATACATTTAGCTTATAAGTAAATGTATGTTGATTCTTTCCGTTTTCTCACTTTTCATCGGCGTTCTCTGCCTATTATTCGGGCGTCCTCCCAGAGAAGGTATTGCAACCTAAAACAACGAAAATAACAAAAGAATGAGTTCAGTCGTCCGAAGAAACTCTTTTTAAAAGATTTTTTGTCTTCATCAGGTTCGACAGGGATTAATAAATCTCTCCCAGGCCATTATGGGTGCATGCACTTTAATTCAAGGGGCTCTTCCTGCCATTTTGGAAGATCTTACAAACAGCAGCTTTGAAGAAGTCATCACACTGACAGAGGCAAGTAATTTATATCCACTGTTCTTAAACCTTTTCCTTCTACCTTATCTTAGTTCAGGTATGGGCAACCCTTTTCGAGCAGCGGGCCGCATGAGATATTGCTAATCATAAACCGGGCCACAAATTCACAAATTCACCGTCAGAATAATTTGGGGAATGTTAGGAACTTTTTTGATAACAACATAGCTTGCATGCACCATTTGGCTGAGCTCTGTTTGCCTTTTAGAAAAAAGCGTGTTTAGGCTACCGATCTGTTTCTTTAGTGTTTCAATTTTAAGCTTTCTGATATCTCCTTTAAATTTATCAAACCCGGAATGTTTAGTTGTGTAATGATGATAACGTTAAATTCTTTAAATTAAATGAGAATACAACATTCAGAACATTGGTCTGTTTTTTACTTCAACAAAGAAGTAATCATTTGTCCACTTATCCTGGAATTTTCTCATTTCTTCAAAAAAGATACCCTTTTTATTAGATGAAATTTTAATAAAACATTATTTTCCTCATGGAATTAATGTGCCATTCAGAAAGTCAAAAGGGCCGCATGCGGCTCGCGGGCCGCAGTTTGCCCATGGTTGTCTTAGTTGCTTACATCTATGCAGTTATCTTCTAAAACCGTTCAATATACTTTGAGTTCCCTCTTGATAGCCAATTTTATAAATAAACATTCAGTATTTTTCACTTTATTTTCTTGATAAGCGGGCGAAAGCATAAAATTAATTACGCTTGTGAGATAACACTTTTTAATTTATACTCACTGAATCAAAAAGGCTTATAATTTAATACTAATGACATTTTTTTTCAAAATACTAAGATAAACACTGTTGTTATTATAAGAATAGAAAGTCAATTATCAAATTCAATTTTGATTTAATTTTATTATTTTTTGTTTTTCTCTCAAGGAAAATGCACATTTGTGTTTTAACCACCTTAGTAAAGTTCCTGGTATGCAACCAATTATGCCTCAAGGAGCCTTATACATGATGGTAAGAATTACTAGCCTTCTGTTATTTCTAACTGCTTTTCTACATTTCTGAACAAAGAACACCCTTTAACTCGTAAAATTCATAAAATTCAATACAAGCGATCCATGAATTTAAGAGTTAAAATACAGTCAAAGTTTCATAAGTTAATTAATATATTAATATTACTAATCATTTCATGACACATATCTTACAAGTATTAAGACTGAAAAAGTTGGAATGAAAATTTAAATGATCATTCCACTGACCCAAAATTCTCACCTCTGAATCACTTTAACAAAGAAAAGATTAATCTTAGATAGTTCAGCAGCCTTAAGATTTATTCAGTCTCTGAAATAACAGTAAAATGGACTTCTTAGTATCAGTCTGCACTGGCTGCACTTCCTCCACACCAGCCCAAGTAGTATTATTTAGCTTTTATTCAATTGAATGCATTTAGGATGTGTTACTGAATATCACACAAGTCACGGGAAGATGGATAGTGAAAAAAAAGCTATTTGGAGGACCACATAATAATGTTGTCTAATTACTTATTATATTTAGACAATTAATGAACAACATTAGTTTCTGAAATTGCAAAGAGTTTTTTTTTTAGTTTTTACTGAATGCATACTACAACTTTTGAGTTAAAAATTCATAAAAATGTTTGGTAACTCTCTAACCGTCGTCAAATCATACACCGCGGATTTCAGTTACGATTACACATGTATAAGGGAGATAACTACATTTTTTAAAAAGTGCGAGTTGTTTCCCTTAGATAGACTAGATTAAAAATGCCGTCTCTTTTCCTTTTATCTAATTCTAAAATTAGTTAAAAATTAAAACGTCTATGTAAGGGAAACAACTCTTATTCTCGAAAATGAAGTTCTTTCCTTTATACTTAAATATCAATCTCTCTCTCTCTCTCTCTCTCTATCTATATATATATATATATCTCATCATCATCAGCCGTTATAAGTCCACTGCTGGACAAAGGCCTTTCCCATCTCCTTCCATGATGGCCTATCTTGTGCTAACCTCTGCCACGCCTTACCGGCAAACTATTCTATCTCATCCCTCCGTCTTGTGTCTGGTCTTTTCTTACTGCATTTACTGTCCCTTGGGCACCAGTCAGTTCGTCTTTTCCCCCATCTATTGTCATCTCTTCTGGCTAGGTGACCAGCCCATCTCCATTTTTTCTGCTTAATTATGTGTATAATATCCTTCACCCTAGTCCTCCATCTGATCTATGTTGATCTTTTTCTATCTCTTAGCATTGCTCTTTCCATGGCTCTCTGCGCTATTCTGAGTTGGTTTTCAGCTATTTTTTATAATGTTGAATAATATTTTTGTAACTATTTGATTGTAATAATTTTTTTCTTCCTCTTAAAGGTGGGTATTGAGATAGAGCATTTCCCAGAATTTGAGAATGATCTCCAATTCACGGAAAAATTAATAGAAGAACAGAGTATCTTTTGTTTACCAGCAACAGTAAGATTCTTTCTTTCTTTTCTTCCATTTTCTCCTTTCTTTCACTTGGTTTTTCCAGTTCAGTTGGTTTTTAAATTTATCATGTTTGAAATACAAATTCTTGCATCATCATTAAAAAATATACAATATTGGACCAAATGAATGACCATTTCTCAAAGAATATTTAGGAAAAGATAAAGGACAATGAAGGGTTGTTTGCTTTTATATGAATAAAAAATGGTGTTGAATTTTAATGATATGACAAGCAATCAATCATTTGCTGAGGATATACACTCTGCTCACCTCCACGTCAGACTGAGAGCAGCTCAAGTTTCAAAACCACTTTATGACAACTTTGCTGAGGCCAGACTTGGTGATATCATTGGACGCTTTGAAGCAGGTGATCCCAATAGAGCTGACAGTTTCTTGGGATGACCTTATGAAAAAGGCTCACAACAGGCCCTCCAGCCCCCACTCCAATGATGTACTGGCTGCACTCCCTTCTTAGAGAATCTTTATTATTATTGGATGAAGTATTGTAACACACCACTTTTTATTAAATTTGACTAATTTTTAACTTCATCCTAATTTTAGTTGTTTTTAAATAATAAGTTGTATAAAAACAACTAAAATTAGGATGGAGGTAAAAACTAAACTAAAAAGTGAAAAGTTTGAACAATACCTCAAAGTCACTGATACAAAATATATACATTAGAAGGAATTTAATTTATTGTAAGGATGATTTTAGCTAGATTTTTAAATCCTGAAAACTTTGATCCATTTGCTAAATAAAGCTGATATAGAAACTGTTACCAAGACTTAATATAAAAAATGTCTTTGGTTCAAATTATAAATTTTCAAATTATATATTTTTTATTCTTTTAGTGTTTCCAGTTTCCCAATTATTTTCGAATTGTGCTCACTCCCCCAAATGACAAGATGAAAGAAGCCATGTTAAGAATAGAAGAGTTCTGCAAAATACATTTTCAGGAAAATCCAGGACACATTGATGTGGTGGAACAGTGACCATTGACTACTGGTAGGTTGGAGCTTTATTAAACTACCTTCATCAGCATCCCACATCTAATCCACATATAAACTTAGATACATACATGTACAGATATATACGCATACACAAAAGTATGTGACTGCAAACTTACTTGTGCATACAAAATCTTGCATATGCATTTCCTGGGGAAAGATGCCTTATATTAATTCCAGAAAAATATTTGTTGGAGATCAGTATCTTTATAGAGCCATAGCAGAGGCTCTATTAGGAATAAGACAATGTTTTCCTTACTGACCCATGAAATCACAAACATTGCAAGATTTGAGAGAATCCAAGGGAGACTACTCTAATTTTGCTCTTTCTGGTGGTGCTCAGCAGTAAATGGAACACAGCTCCACACAGAATGGCTAATTCTTGCTATCATTAAACTCCTTATT
>VCCN01005986.1:1339922-1351790 GCA_006491835.1 Architeuthis dux | reverse complement strand
TTCATGTAGTGGACTCTTCTCATGACGTAGTAGAAGTAGAATTTTACATCATGTTAAACTTGATAAATAAAACACCATCATTATTCAATTAATTTTATCTTAAATTTAATTTAAAATTCAAAACATAAACAAGAAAATGCAGAGCAACATAATGTTCTTTATATTTTATTTTGCAAAATACATAAATATTGCTGTCATTCTTTTACAGCATGGGTAAACTAGCTGAATAATAATCTTTATTCATCAAATCGAAACGCTATGTGTCTTCCTTTTTTGCCTCAGCATCAAGATAATGTATTTCACATTCTGGCAGAGATTGCTTCAGCATTTCTAGAGTCCCTTTTTTGTTTCTCACTTCAGGAAGATTGCAAAGATGAAGATATTTGAGTTTTCTGTGAAAGAGAAAAGAAAATGCTTGTTAGAAGACCAATCAAAGGATGGAATTAAGAGTTAGAAACCGTACCAGCTGCACCAATGGAGCTAGAGGGCTGACAATTTGAACATTCACTCCTTATTATATCTAGAAAAAACATTTTTCTGTTTTTTTAAAATTAACCCCCAAAATAGATTTTTGGTGGGGGTCCCTTAGTTTGTGTCCAGCAACATTCATGTTTTTAGTGATCACTGCCCAACAAAAGGCTAGAAGTAACTTATTTTTTGATCACCCAATTTTTTAATTGATCACCCCTAACACAGTATGCTGCCAAAAAGTCTTTGGTCACGTGACTAACTAGACCTGTTTACTTTAATATTTAAATGATGCCATATTTTGAAAAAAAGGATCTCTTCATAATTTTTATGAAAATGTTTACACTTTTAAAATCTTACAAAACTTGTCAGTCTTTGTTTCATATCATTTAACCCGTTTATTCCTGTAGATTCTTTGTGGAGCAGAGGGCTGCAACCATTCTGCTGTGATTTCACTAGCAAAAATTTTGGGATATTCATATTTTTCTTAATTTTATTTTTGACAGGACCATAGCCGGATTAGCCTATATGCAAACTATGCTACGGGGTAGGGCCCAAGACATTGATGGGACCCAAAAATAAATAGCAATTTAGAAATTTATCACTACTACTACTATAGGGAAAATGAATTAAACAATAAAACTGTCAAAATAAGAACATTCCCTGATGTGAAGTCTGAGCGCTCACTATAGCTGGAGGCTGATATGGAATAATAATAATAATATCTTAAAACTTAATAAAAATGTTCTAACAAATATTTCTTTAAAAAATGGAATGAATATATTACACATTAGCGCATAACAATCCACTTTATTCACACGATTGACAGATCGCATTACTTACTTAAAATTATACATCAAATGGGGGGGTGGGGAGAAGGATGGTTCAAGATAGGGGGACCCATATTACTAATAGCCTAGGGGCCCTTGTATAGGTTAATCAGGCCCTGACTAGCAAGTAGGTTTTACAGGGTGGAGTTGCTAGCCCCAGTGCCCAACCCACCTACTTTACCCAGGCATGGGACCAGTTATGGCAACTGCAGATTAACCTTCTATTTGATAGACTGCGTTGCAGGGCTACAGGGCTCAGACTGCCCTGCTATTTCCACATAGCTGGAGGGAGTGCCTGTGAGTGAATGAATGAATAATGTTAAAGAAAGAATGTAAAGAAGGTGAAAAATCTACAAATAGTCTCGTTAGTCAATCAATAGAAACCATCACATGACCAATGTCTGTTAGCAGCATGCCGTGTTGGGGATGATCAATTAAAAAATTTGAAATAGGGGTGATCAATGGATAAATTACTTTTCTCTCTCGCCTTTTGTTGGGCCATGATTACTAATAAAAAGTGTTGTTATGATATACTGTCACAGCAGGGTCATTTCTGGGCCAACACCTGTGCGGAAGTGGAAGTGATCTGGGGACCTTAGGAAATATGCATATGCGTTGGTGTCCAAAAACAGGAAATGACACACCAGCTTGGGCGTGCGAAACCCCATAAAGCTCAGAGCCGAGATGAAGCTCACAAGACAGAGAAACTTGGGACTCAGAACAGAGAGGCAGACCGCTTAGGCTGTGCTGGAAGGCACGAGACCAGTGCCCCTGTTGGGGACAGACTGTCGGTTCTCCTTATCTCTCTCCCACCCTTCATTCTCCGGCCACCATGAAAGTGTATCTTATGAAATAAAAATATGTTCTCATATTTTTACAAACAACTTTCGAGTCTTCCTTTATTGTCCAAGTTCAGGATTTTCATCCCACAAATGAGCAACCCACGACGAGACATCTCATATCCGCAGAACATGTAAAAGAGGCACTATACAACAGTGTGAATGTTGCCGGTCACAAACTAAAGGACCAATTTAGCATAAACTTACATTGTGAATTGAACCCACCCACTACAAAACTTGGGGGGGTTAAAAATAAACAAAAAAAGTAGCTCCAGTGGTGTGGCCTATATGCGTGACAGATACATACATAGCCAGACTCACTTAAAAACTGAAGAAGCCTATGTTGACGGTTTCTAATAATCGAAAACTCATTATAAAATACCCTTAGGAGAAAGAAAGTGCTGAATTCATCTTCTTAACAGTCTGAAAACTAAAATGAATACACAATATAAAAGCAGTGGAAATTATTTTTTGGGTTGTGATAACCAAAGAACGAAAAAATATTATCTTACTTGAGAATTATTAGATTTTTCATCCCCATGTCTGTCACATCTCCTGCTGAGCTGAGTTGCAAATGGTCCAAGCTTTCTTTTACAAAGTGCAAGTGTTCCAGAGCATCATCATTCAAATATTTACAATTGTCCAGAATTAGCTTCCTCAATTCTGTCAGTCCATCTGGAAAAAAAATGCACATTTGTATAAAAGAGTAAATAAATTACTATTTAAAGAATAAAAGAGTAAACAAATTTTTTAATTCTTTACTCTTGTGAAAACAGGAGAAATTTTAAAAGCGCTCATTTAATCACTATTATAAAAGTAGGATCAAGTTTACATCAGGCACCCTAAAAATTGTCAAATCAAAAAGGGACGCATTGACACTGGAAATGTTCGAAGTTACTTACATTCGATAAAAAATAGGTTGTTGTTTTTTTTTAAATTATCAAATTTTCGAAGTTACTAGGATACTGTCTCCTGGAAAAATATTCTTTGTAAAACTAGGTTTTGGATTTTATAGCAATTATTAGAGTTTAAAGTTTAGTCATTCAGTAACTGTCATCTTAGTGTAATAAAAAATAGAAAAAGAAGGTTGGATTGAAAGCACAAAAAATACTTTTTATTTTTCTGGGAGAAAAGTATCTTAGTAACTTCGAAAATTTGTTAATTAAAAAAAAACAAAAAAAAAAACAACCTATTTTTTATCAAATGTAAGTAACTTCAACCGTTGTTGAGGCAAAATGTGTGACTTTTTTATTTGACAATTTTTAGGGTGCCTGATGTAAACTTGATCCTAAAAGTAAAATTAATTTCGAAAAACTCACTGCATTATTCAATCATTAACAAATTAGAAATCAATTTAGTTAATCATATTTCTTTCTTTAGATCTGAAAGAAAACAGGTCTGGTTCAATAGAAACCACCATATAACCAACGTCTGTTGGCAGCATTCCATGTTGGGGTGATCAATTAAAAAATTGGTAAAAGGGGTGATTAATGAATAAGTTACTTCTCTCACCTTTTGTTGGGCAATGATCACTAAAAAAAGTCTGAATTTTCAAAAAACACACAAACTAAGTGGTCAATTTAGGATGAAATCACATTGCAAATGGAACCGCCACTAAAATCCTATTTTTTCTCAAAAAACAAAACAAAGTGTTTTTTCTAGACATAATAAAAAGTAAATGTTTAAATTTACAGCCCTCTAGCTCCAGTGGTGTGGCCTGCATGCGTAATACATACATAGCCAGACGGACAGACCAACTTAAAAACTGAAGAAACCTATGTTGACAGTTTTGGTGACAGTTTTGTTTGACGGTTTCTAATTATTATTACAATACTAGCATAGTAGCAGGATTATTTATATATGGATCAGAGTATCTGTATGCTCAGCCTAGGATCAAAGTGGCGCTCCCCAGTCCTCTGCCTAAGATCAGAATGTAGTATCTGTGTGCTCACTGAAAATTGTTACATACAAAAAATATAAATGTATATGGATACACATTGGGTTTTATATATGTGGATTTTAAGGAGCAAACAAAAATCAATATTAAACTTAAGAAATAAAAAATTAAATATCTGTACCTAAGTGAAGAAATCCAATGCTCATCACAGCTGTATCTGTGGCATCAATAGTTTCAACTTTGTACTTGGAAAAGTTGCCTCCAGGAAGAAAATTATAATCTTTCTCCACATGATCAAATCCTTTCCATTTTATACGACCTCCACTCTTTAATATCCATTCAGCACACGCCCTGTCAGGTCCAACTTCCTTCACTCTATCAGGATCAACTCTGGTGATAAACAAAAAATGATTTTCAATACATAACAAAAGTGAATAAGTAAAAAAATGATTTTCAATACATAACAAAAGTGAATAAGTAAGTAAAAGAAAAAAAACATCAGTTCTTTTTTGTCTGAATTTTTGAGATGAGGAATTATCATTATTATATACTGTATTTATACACTGATAAGGAATCATCATTATTATACACTAGTGTCCTCATCTTGGTTGTTATAGTTATGTTTCAGTGGAAGAGGCAGACAAGCAATATCGCAAGGACAAATTAACTAGGAAGAATTAACTGATACAAGATATCTTCTAGTATTTTTGTGAGGATTAACGTTGACTTTCAAAATCTTTTCCTGACTATTGGGACACTGCTCTTGAGTTGCAATTTTCATGAGGTTTCTTATTATCTTGTTGACATCACATATACTTTTCTTTTCCTAAAAGCAATGAAACTTTTCTAAAACTTTCTCTCTTTCCTTATTTATACACTTCATTACCCATATTTATTAATACAGATACATATGCACACAGTGATATAACTAGACAAATAGATTTATTATTAATCACTACTACCTGCAACACTGGTTTATTGCTGGGTTTAGGTTATTCAAGTGTTCACACATCTATATGTATCTATGTATCTGGACTTCACCCAGCTTTAACTGTTCATAGTAGAAACTTGAAATTTTGCACACACACACACACTCACTCCCCTCAATGATTGATCAATTTGTTTAGTGGCATATCAACCCTTGATGGGTCATTTAATGCCAAAATCAGTTTTAAATTCCGAAAGTCAAAGTTTTTTAAATTAGAGTCTTGCGACTTTGGTGAAAAGAACAGGTGCCCCTGTTGGGGGTGGGGGGTCTTACCCCTCTGCAGGGGATGCAGTCAGCATATTCTAGGCCCCAGCTGACAGGGCCATCCCCTCAATGAGTAGGGAAAATGATTTTGGGGGGGTTTTTGAAAATTCCTCCCCATAAAAGGTTTTTAGAGGGGGGTTCAATATGCTATACAAGTTTATGCTAAATTGGTCACTAGTTTGTGTCCACATGTTTTTTGAAAATTCAGAACTTTTTTAATGATCACAGCCCAAGAAAAGGCAAGAGAAGTAACTTATTCATTGATCACCCCCTTTTTCCAAGTTTTTAATTGATCACCCCCAACACAGCATATATGGGTGTGGTGATTCATAATTTCCCTTGGAATGCTAGTTCTCTCTTTTGCCTATATTTGCAAATTTCTATAAACAGGAAAAACTCTTTATCACACCCAAATGAACTATCTCTCCCTGTTATACTTATGCATAAATTCTCTATTAGAAACTGTCAACATCAGCATAGATTTCTTCAGTTTTTAATTGGTCTGGCTGGCTATGTATGTATCGCATGTACAGGGCTGAAAATTCGAACATTTTAAAAAAAAAAGGTTTTTAGTGTGTGTGTTGGGGATTTACAATGTAAGTTTATGTTAGATTGGTGTGTTCGTTTGTGTCCGGCAGTGTTCACACTTGTTTTTTGAAAATTCAAACTTTTTTAGTGATCACGGCCCAATAAAAGGTGAGAGAAGTAATTTATTCATTGATCACCCCTTTTTCAAATCTTTTAATTGATCACCCCCAAAACGGCATGCTGCTAAAAGACATTGGTCACGCCAAAGATTTTTATTGAGTTACTAACCAGACTTGTTATACATTTGAACAAATATTTGCTGTGTTTTATGACATATATATGCCACCCACAACTTTTCTTTTTCTGTTTACGTTCACACCCATTCTGTAGAAATCGCTTCTTTTTAAACGAGATTTTTTATTTCTATTAAAGAACGAACAAAATTGTTGAAATACTTCATGGCCCATTGGCATACGCTGTTTATGGGTGGGGTCTAATTGTAAGAACCAGAAGACCAACAGATCATATTGTTTGGGTTAATATAAATTTCATGACCCCGCCTAAATTTTATTTGGGGTTTAATTACACTCAGGTTAAGCAGAAATTTAAATCTTATAAAAATTCTAAAGTGTGAAATTAATTCACCATTATGTAAACAGATCAAAGCTATAGCGTTCAGGTTCAATCCCTGGTTACAGTATGTGAATAGCAACCTATTTTGTTTTTTCAAAAGTGAAAAATCTTTTTCCGCAGGCTCACTCTCTTGAACATCATTATTGAGAATCAACCAGCATAAATGAAGATGCAGTAATCAAGACACTTTGATATCACAGATTTTACAAGTATTGTTTGTTTTATTCCTGTAGACTCTTTGTGGAGCATAGGGCTGCAACCACTCTGCTGTGGTTTCAGTAGCAAGTAGGCTTTATGAGGAGGAGTTGCTAGCCCCACACCCAACCCTCCACCTTTAACTGGACCTCGGACCCAGTGTTGCCAATTCTAAAAAGATGTTCATGCTAGATTAACTGCTAAATCTTTTAGAATATCTCTAAAAAAAAAAAAAAATATTTGGTAATCCTTGGTTAAAAGAGTCCAAATTTCGGTCAGTTGACTATAATATGGCTATTTCCGGTTAACTTCGGCTATAAAAATGTCTATTTCTGGTTAACTTTGGCAATAATATCCAGTTTTAACATTAGACTCAATCTAAACCCAACACAGACGCCATATTTTGGGGAGGGGGTACAATTAGTATTATGTATTTCTTAACTATTTCTTAAGTTTTCTTAACAAAAGAAATTTACGTCTACGATCTTCCATAGCAAATTTAGTTTAAAATGCCGAAAACGGCATGGGTTCCTTTACCGAAAGATTGCCCAAAAAAATATCTGTAAAAAGAATTAATTAGTAACAAACAAATATTTTCATGTTGACGTATGACATGACCTCGACGTAATATTAAACTACATTGTTTCAAAATATTAAATTACATTTGTTTGATTGAAATAAATGTTAGTAAATTATATTTTTTATTGTTTAAAACTACCTATTTATTTATTTTGTCTAAAAAAAAAAAGAAAAAAAAAAAGAAAAAAAATATCTGTAGAAAGGATCAATTAGTAACAAATATTGTCATGTTGACGTATCAAATGAGTCAAATTTGGGTCCCCCATCGTACAATTGTGCCAATTTTATTAAGATTATTAAAATATAAAATAGAATTTAGATAATTCTCTGGATAAATGGCATGAAAATCTAGATAATTCTAGATGCAGACTGGAAAAAAACTTGTCAACACTGGGCACCCTGCTGAGAGCCCCGCCACCCCACCGCAGCGCTGCATGGCTGCTGCCACGCCTTAGGCTTTTCTGTCAGAGTAACCTCCTCTTAGATCAATTGCCTTTATAGCACTAAAGGGTTCCAACTGCCCTGCTATTTTCCCAAGCGCAGTAGTGAAACTCAAACTTGGTCTGTTGATTCTGTTTTCCGTGCCGCTAACCATTATGCCACTCAGCACCTCCCTTACAAGTATTGGGTAATGTTGTTTGTTCTTTAAAAATTCCCCTCCTAAATAGGTTTATAGTGAGGGGTTCAATTTGCAATGTAAGTTTATGCTAAATTGATCACTAGTTTGTGTCCAGCAGCATTCACGTTTATTTTTTAAAAATTCAGACTTTTTTTAGTGATCACTGACTAATATAATGCGAGAGAAGTAACTTATTCGTTTATCACCCCCTTTTCCAATTTTTTTAATTGATCACCCATGGTACTAAAAGACATTGGTCACGTGACGGTTTCTATTGTTCCACTATCTTCTGCCATCTTTCAGGCAACTTCATAATTCCATCCTCCCAGAAACTTTTCATCTCATTCAGCAAAGAATTGCTCTAGGTGCATTTAGCAGTCTTCCAAAGAATTGAAATTCTTTGTCATTAAGAGAATTCTGTGAAACCTGGAATAAATGGTAATCCAATGGTACAATATCTGCTGAATATGGCAGATATGGCAGCCAAGCTGTAACAATTTTTGCCTAATCACTAAAGAAACACAGGTCTTGTTAGTCACTCATTAGAAACCATCACATGACCAACGTCTTTTGGCAACAGCAATGTTGGGGGTGATAAATTTTTAAAAATTGGAAAAGTGGGTAATCAATGAATAAGTTACTTCTCACGCCTTGTGTTGGCCAATGAACACTAAAACATTTTTCAAAAAACAAGTGTGACACAAAAATTAAGCATGAACTTACATTGCAAACTGAACCCCCCTCTAAAAAAAATATTTAGGGAAAGAATTTTAAAAAAGCAAAAAAAAAATTTTTTTCTAGACATAAGGAGTAAATGTTTAAATTTTCAGCCCTCTAGCTTTATCGTGTCTCCTGTACATACATAACCAGCCAGCTGGAGCAACTTGAAAACTGAAGAAACCTATTTTGACAGTTTTAGTTAACGTTTTCTAACAAATGTCCAAGCATTATCCTGATGGAATATGTTGCCCTTTCCCATAACTAAGTCTGGACAATTTTCCTCGATTGTTGCCTTCAATTGGTCTAATTGGGAGCAGTACTTGTTCACATCAATCGTTTGGTTCTCTGGGAGGTAGTCATAGTAGAGGACTCCCTTCCAATCCCACCATATACACAGCATCACTTTCTTTGGATGAAGACCAGACTTTGGTATAGCTAGTGGTGTTGTTCATTTTGTTTGCCCCATCAGCTCTTGCATTTCATATTGTTGTAAAGTATCCACTCTTTATCACCCATCAAAATTTGTTTTTTAAAAAATAGAACATTTAAATAGAGTCCAGTCAGATTTGCTTTTTACTTAACTTATGGGGAAGTCACACATTAAAACATCTAACATAACCAGGCTGGTACAAATCATTTTCAATGCTTGATTTTGATACTTTCACTATGTTGGCTATCTCCCATGTTATATAATGTTGATTGTTATGTCTTGATTTGATCTATCAACCTCAACTGGTTTACCTGGCTGTTGAGCAGCGTCCTGCGAGAAATCTCCACTTTTGATATATTTGATCATTCACAGTACCTTCACCATAAACTGCACAATTTTCTTTTGTGTTTCAGTCACATTTTTACCTCTCTTAAAATAAAAAAGCATCATATGCTAAAAATGTTGCTTATTTTCTTCCATCTTCAACGTTAAGATTAATAAACAAGAATCAGCCAATTTTGACAATTTAAAAAAAGAAATCCATACTGATATGACAGCTGTCACAATACAATCAAAAGCAATCTTTTAATGAAGTTAGTTAAAACTAAATGCTCCTAATGCCATCTGACAACAAAAACAGAACAAACTTTTGGGCCAACGCAATACAATATTGACCAACAGGTCTGATTAGTCACTCAATAGAAACTGTCATGTGACCAACATCTTTTGGCAGCATGCTGTATTGGGGTGATCAATTAAAAATTGGAAAAGGGGGAATAAGTTACTGCTCTTGCCAAAGTTGTTGGGCAGTGAGCACTAAAAAGGTCTGAATTTTCAAAACAACAAACATGAATGCTGCTGGACACAAACTAAGGGACCAATTTAGCATAAACTTACATTGCAAATTGAACCACCTCCCCACCAAAAAAAGGTTTTTTTACACATAATAAGGAGTAAATGTTTAAATGTTCAGCCCTCTATACCTGATATATCGCCAGCCAGACCAACTTAAAAACTGAAGAAACCTGTTGAGAGTTTTGGTTGATGGTTATTAATAGCCTGAAAGCATGAATGAAATTATATGAAACATTGACGCCAATATAATGGTCATACACACCAAAAAAGTAAATACTAATAGATCACATATTCTAGGATTTTTAGATACTGAAGTGGTTCAGTTTCTATACCTTGCCCATAGGTAACCTAGAAAAGTGCAAGGAATAGACATATTTCACAAACCCCCATTACAAATTATTCTTTCAATGCTCCCTACAAATCTGTATACCAGACAAGGGGTGATATTTTAATTCATGTTTCAGTTGGTAAGAAAAAAGACATCTAGATTGAAATCAGAGATTTCATTTTTCTAGTTTAATCTATAGTAATGAACATTACTAACCAAGCACCTGGGATAGAATCACAGACCACTAAATCTTCGAACTTCTGTCCTATCACTGAGTCAATCTCAAAATACAAGGAACCATTAAAAATTACTCAAACTATTCATTCTGAAATCCATCAAGATAATTTTCCCCAAAACTTTTGAGACTTAGCACTGTAATAGCAACAGCATCAAACACCTGTCATATTCAGAAGGCTAAAAGAGTTTGATCTGGAGACACTATCCTACAGAAGAACATGTGCTGATCTACTAGAAATATACAGGATAACCTCAGGTCTACATACCATTGACCAAGACTGTAAGTGCAGCATCTGTTCAGATAAAATCATGCTACAGCCATCCCTAAGCTGTGCAACCAGAGTTCACAGCAAGAAGCTACAAGTTCAAACAGCCACCAGGGTCAGAAAACACTTCTTCTCAGACAGATCCACCCCTACCTGGAACAAGCTATCAGTCTCTTCTCCAAACATAAACATATTTAAATCAAATCTGGCACCAAATGTTTGAATATGAATTAATCAGAACAGAAACTCAAAACCACAGTAGGACTCTATAGGTTGACCTTACTAACCTAATAGTATTCCGCTTGAGATACGTACATACATTGAGATACATAAATGTATATTCTAGTACAATATCCATATCTGAAACTTCTGTCTATTCCTAGGTAACAAATTAGCTAACATCTACTACACAATTTCCCCAGTGGTTACCTGTTAAATACTGAATACAGCCATCCCCACAATTGTCTTCTCTGCTGAAGAGGATACAGCTGCCATTTTGCTGTGGTAACACCCTTCACCAAGGATCTGCTTAGAACTGACAACATGAAGAACTGTAAAACATCAAGAAAAGAAAAAGAGAAATATTTAAAACTAGTTAATACCCATGAAAAAATTCACGGATATATCTGAATTTCTATGAAACTATTTTCTAAGGAAAAATAATAGCAAATTTGTTTCAGTTGAGGAGTCCATAGTTTCAATACATGGGAAGGAGGTACTTTTATCAGCAAAGTTTTAACTCCTGAGTGAGAGTGAGTTACAGAAAGCAAACCAAAAAAAATCACACCGTTCATTATATAAGTATATAAACATTAAATCTGTTAATCACTAAAAAAATGTAATGCAGCTTTATTTAAACCATTCGTTAAGATTTTAATGAATTTTTGAAAATCATTGGAAAAGATCTTAAAGTGACTATATTTTTTTTAAATGAAAAGTCTACATTTTTTTTACGCTCAAGTATGATGCTACCCTGCAATTTTGACCCTGATAAAGTAAAGAAAAGAGAAGAAAAAACTTTGTCAGTATAAACCGAAGAATAATTTTAATATGTCTTTGAATTGAATCATCATCATTCAAAGGTAAAAGCTTTAAAACTGTAAATGTAACTTTAGAAAAATAATTGTAATTCCACTTTATTTAAATCATCATTATGAGTAAGGCTTTTGAAACATTTTTAAATTTGTTAAAA
>VCCN01005986.1:1323206-1333863 GCA_006491835.1 Architeuthis dux | reverse complement strand
GGGGATATACTACCTGAGGAATCTCCTTTTTCTTATAGTGACCCCATCGACCTTGATCGCGTATTGGTTGTACTGCCGAACTTCGATGACAGGCCCGGTCTTGTCCCATTTGCGCGGGTGGGGCCCCATCTGGTTCTAGACACGGACATGGTGCTCGACTGCAAGTGGCAGCAGCCTCTTGGTGTGTTCTGACCAGCGCTCTCCGTCTCTCTTGTGTCGGTTTCGTAGTGTCTCCTCACGGGCGCATAGTGTCTGACGCCAAGTGTTGTGTGGCTTGTATTTTCCCAGGGGGATAGGAATGAAGTCTCGAATTGGTCGACCAAATACACACATTGCTAGAGAGAACTATGTATCCCTGTCGGGATTGTTCCTACATTGGTGCATTGCGCGTTGAAATACATCGGTGTTGAGATCACCGCCGGAGGCAATCGTATCAGTTATGAGACGCTTGACAGCCTTCACGGCAATCTCGGAGAGAGTTAATGTGAGGGTAGGCTACCGAGTCTGTGATGTATACCACAATCTTGGAGGAACTGCCGTGGTGCTGCAGAGGTAAACTCGGGCCCGCCATCTGAGGGCAGCTCGTCGGGGATACCAAAAGTGACGAATGTGCGCCGATGGCAAGAGACGAGTCCTTTTGCGCAATCGAATGTTCTCTCTACAATGGGTCAATTGGAATATATGTCGACAATGACCAGGTAGTTGACCTCCATGTCAGCGCAGAGGTATTTGAAAGGATACTCTGGGGACGTTAGGATGGTGTATTAGATTGAGATGGTTCCATGCGGTTGCAGCTGGTTCGGAGAATCGTGATGGTTGGTGTGATGCAGAACAAAAACACATATGCTTCAACCCTAGATATCATGGTTGACACACGCTTGTGTACAGAGTGTAATGCGACCAGTGCCTCCTTCCTGAGAAGTGTTGGAAGAACGACGCCATTGACAATATGGAGGTAATCGCGAAACTGGTGGTACTCGCGTAAAGCTGCGTGGAGCTCGTGGCGGAACTCGGGCATGCCTATTTCGATCAGGTCAACTAGTTGGATCAGGTTGTTATCGCTAGCAGTGGCGGTTCGAACTGTCCCATGTCACTGCTTTCAGGGAGAGCGAGTTAAGATTGCATGTAGCACTCGAGACTGCACACTCCTCGGTGCAGCCGGGTCCGGGGTGGGTATGCCAGCCAAGAAGGCGGAGGATCGAGGCAGTGAAATAGCCGGAGCTGTGTGCTGGCTGATGGCGGAGACGTCATCAGAGAGTACTAGTGGTACGGGGTCGCCAGTTGGGTGGCGTCAGCTGCGCGGTGCTTACCTGGCACGTGGATCACCTGGAATTGGTAACGGATAGTCTTCTCCTTCAGATTCCTTAGGCGAGAGTTGGAGATGTCTTCCAGTGATTTGTCTCCCCTTGAGAAGGGGCTTGTGGTCCACCGCGATAATGAGGTCTTTACAACCCAGCACGTAGTATATGGCCTTATCCGGTGCATCGGCAACTGCTAAGGCTTCTCTCTCCACTGGAGCGTAGCGTGACTCTGAAGGATGATGTGTGGACCTGCTTCCAACCTGCTTGTTATTTTCCAGCCACTGAAGCAACAGAATGGGGCTTCATGAGGGAATGTGCGGTACTTGAAAAAGCCAAAAGCCGATGCCAGAGTTGAACCAATCGGTGGCGAGGCATATAGGTTTGTTCCCATCGAAGATCCTCACTCCCTCCTCGATCTCGCTTACGATGACAGCTTTGGATTCCTCGAATAGATGGTTGAGACTATCGTCCCATCGGAAGGGCGTAACGGGTTTAAGTAGGTGGCGTAAGGGCAACACCCTTTCAGCCATGTTGAAGGCATAGGGCACACGTTTGTGAGGTTCTCGGGGGAAGGGAAATCCAGGATCGCTTCCAGGTACTTCTTCCAAGGCCACACATTGTCGGGTGTGATTTCAAAACCAGCAAACTCTACAACGTTTTGTCCAAACACAAACTTCTTTGCGTTCAGAATATGTCGAACCATTCTGCAGCGTGGAAGAAGTTCGAGTCCGACCAAAAGTGTACACCGCCTATGCATTTCATCTTGTTAGGGAGGTGTGATTCGATCTCGTTTTATCTCCTTGTGTAGCCGTCCCCAGATGGGACGTACCCCTGCTGGGCAGTTTTGTAACGGTAGCGACCCCAGGGCGTTATAAAGGTGGTTGGGTGGCGGCCCTCCTTTAGGGAGGGTACACTTTGGTAGCCGTTCCAAGTATCGTCTCACGTTTGGCGTGTGCATTCAATGGTTGGAAATCGGCAGTGCGTCGGGTCGTTTCGTTCTTTTGGGCACACACCACCATCCTGTGACACCAGGTCACATGTTTGCTTGTGGGGACAGGCTCAAGTACCCCCAACCAAACGTTTTGGTCGATTCCGTCTTCTTGCCAGTGCAGTGGGACTGGCACAGAAGTGTAGTGAGCAACAGTCTCAGCGTTGGGGTCTACCATCAGCTTCATGTACTCAGATATGTCAACTGGGAGACGAGATATGAAATTCTGTTTTTTATGGTGTGTGCTGTCGGCCATTTTGTTTTATGCAAATGGTGTAGTTCTTCCAAACTTTTCTCTTGGGAACATCTTTCTTCTGAAAGAGGACATCCTAAGGAACATTTGTTACGTTATGGTCGATGCGCGACCTTTAAATTAAGTCTTAATTAGATTGGTCACTTAAATAAGTATAATTTCCGATAAGTCATTTTAGTCTTAATAAAATGGATGGCCTTGTTAAAGTCTTCTCACGGTCAGAAAAAGGAATATATTTCGTCCCAGACCATCTCAGGTCATAGGTCAAATAACTACGGTGTTTGGCGTCGGTTTTAGTCAGAAAGGAATTTTACGGTAAGAAGCCATATCGCGTATTCATAGATAGACGGACAGTCAGAAACACATTAAGAGTTTAAAGGAATTTTACGGAAAGAAATCATGCCGCTAATTCATAGATAGACGGACAGCCAGAAACACATTTGGAGTTATTTGATAGCAGACCAAAGACGATAGAGAGATAAGTAATTAGCGCAAGTGGACGTATGGATGACACTTTGGACACTTTGGAATGGGCGGGCTACGAATCAAGAGATTTGATTAGAGATAGAGATATCAGCGAGGGGAGGAGCCAGTGGGGTGGAACAAAATCAACACGCAGGCTTTAAAAAAGCATTTTTGATTGTCAGTGAAAAGTTAGAGAGACGGGCTTTGGCCGTAAGGGTCAAAAACAGGCACCAGCCTTCGGGCGCGTGTGAAGTTAATTACCCGTGACCAACACTCGCCTAAGTTTGCCAGTCTCTCCCTTTCTCCCTCCGTAATCAAATCGGCCATGGGCGAAATATAAACATGTTTGTATTTTGAAAACTGCTGGATGTCGCCGTCTGTCCGTGTACGAAACATACACTATAACACGATACGAGACTTCGTTTGTTTCATCTTTGAGTGCACACTGTCCTATGAAGTTTCTTCCTGCATGTCAATAGTACTATGTCTGCATATTAATAACATGATTACGCAACACATGTTGGTACCCTAAATGTAGGATCATGGGTGTTGGGGGTGCACGGTAGGCCCTGCTGGACCCCGGACTAGGGGAAGCTGTTGGAGATTATGCCAAGGGACATACAGGCCTTTCCACTGATAGAGAGTAATTGTCTTCTTGCCGCATTGGTTTCCGACAGTGGTAGCTGCACATAAACTTTCAAACACGGTACCTTCATTTTTATGTGATTTGGTCGAGTCTGGGGCGGTGCTCTTTGGCTTGTTCCTGCTCCCACAGACATCCACGCGATGTTCACGATTGCAATGGTGGCACCTGTGTCCATAATACGGACATTCTCACCAGCGAAGAGGAATTGGTCATTTTTGCCGTGTCCTTTCTGACCGCAGTATGAGTATGAGCCGTGTCTGTCTGGCATGGTCTCGCGTTCCTGTACGAGCTACTCACTGTCTTGGCGGCGTATCAGTCAAGTAGGCGGGAAACAGATCGTTTCCCAGGCTCCTTAGCTTCGACAAATTGAGAAAAACCTCCTCCAGAGTCATGTTTTGTTTTTTGTCACCTCGGAGGTCGAGCTGGATTTCTGGGTCCGCTATACCCCGAGTGAGTAAGTCGCGGGTGATTGCTTCGGTGTAGTTGACCTTAATATCGCAGCCTGGGCATTTCATGGATAATAATCGTACATTATCATGTATTCAAAAAGATAAGCAAGAATATTACTTACATTTTTTTCTCCCTACTTTATGTTTCATGTTTCATTTTCAAGCAGGTTTTATCTTGGAATTGTATGCACCCCACCACACAATAAGGGGGGTCTCACATATTGCATACATGAACATTCTGGTTTTATAGATAGATGGATCACGAAGAGGGAAAATGGGGAAACGCTTGCTTGCATGCTCGTTTCAGTCAATTTCTAAAATAAGAAACGTATAGGATAAATAAGTCGGACTAAGTAAAATGTATAGCGATACATTTTCCGGTTAGAACTTTTAGATGTTGGCGCAGTGGAAAAGGAGTTTATTTATCTTTCATTCTCAATCTTTTTAGATGAAAGAAAGGACAGATCACAGCAACGCCGTAGTTATTGTTGGAAAGGACATTTAAACGTTGAACGATAGCCGGGAGAGAGAGAGAGAGAGAGAGAGAGAGAGAGACCGGTGTGACAGATGATACTTAGAGCCAAAAGGACCCAGGCTTGTTGGAGCATAAAATGTTTTAATGATTAAAAAGTAGGGAGGACGGGTTTCGTTGACTTTTTTTTTCAGACACATAAAAACATAAAACACATTTATTTCTTCAATGAATGTGCGCATCAATGCATTAAATAATTACATATATAAGATTATGTAATGAAGAAAGAAAGGAAAAGAAATAACTAGAAAAAGTAAAGAGACAGAGAATATTATAAATTTTGACAAAGATAGAAAGATAGCGGAAATGAATTAAAGAAAGGAACACAAAGAGTGATAGAGTTTAACCAGTGTCGGGTTTAGAATTGATGTCGCCCTAAGATATATAAGGCTTGGAGGCCCCTTGTTAAAAAAATACGTCAGAAGGTCTCACAAACTTGCCCTTTACGTTTTTTGAGGACCCAGTGGATTAATGTTAGGCCATAAGCTGTAGCTTATTCAGCTTATATCTAAACCCGACACTGAAGTTTACAGAAACAAGAGGAAAGAGAAAGGTAGGAAAATAAATGAATGGAAAGAAGAACGAAAAAGAAAGAAAGGAAAAGCAATTAAATGAAAAGGAGAAAGAAATAGACGAGGAAATAATACTTTTACTGAAAGAAAGGAGAGAGGATAGAAACAGGAATTAATGGAAAGAATAGAAAAACAAAGTTTATAAATTTTAATTTGAATTAATACAAAAAGAAAGAACAAGTTTCTAAATGTTCTTTCCAAGAAAGAATGAAAGAAAAAAAGACCTGAAGGTATCAACGAAATGCCAGACCGTACGAATTACCTCATGTTCAATGTTCAATAACTACCGTATTTCACCATGTATATTCCGATTTTTCCCCCAAGATTTTCTGCTAAAATATCCAGGTGCGTATTATCTATGGAAACATAATTGCTATACATATTTGTATACATAATTGTATACATGGGATAATGCATGTTTCATTCGAAATTGAAGCTCAGTCGGGGAGTGCGGATTATCTATGGTAGCGGATTATAGTTGATACGGTTAAAAGTCAAAGAAAAATCGTGATGATAAAAATGGCAAAATTTAAAACGTATTCAACAGGAATTTTAAAAGTCCTGACTAAACCTACCTTGCTCTGTGAAGCGTTAAAAAGTAACCGAACGGTATTTGCTTTGTACGAGCTTCCTATTTAAAAAATAATTGCTGTATCATTTTGCAAATCAGCAAAACGCGAGCGTAGTTCTGTAGGCTATTCCAACGGTTATCTTGAATCATATAAAGCAGATTGCAGCCCACATTATTTTGACTACGTGACGACAAATACGTAACGTTTAACGGGCTGTGTAATTTTAATTTACTTAAGGAATTGAAAGAATGCAGCTTAAATACAGAACATCTAAATTGGCAGAAGACCTGTAGAGATAGGTGGGGAGGAGTCTGAAACTGAATGGGATCTTTTCTTCTCGAATATGTTGACATGTAACTTTCCAATAGGCACTCACTCACACGCGCTCTCTCACAAGAAGTGGTGTGCCAACTTGCGCGATTCCCGACACTACTTTGAGGCTTATGTTTCTTTTTGATTCTGTTGAGAAATTGGTATGTTAGATTTTCCAATGTTTGTTATTCAATGTTTTAGAAGTGTTGCATCTATCATAAGGACGTTGATTTATTTTATACTAATTTTATGCAATGTCCACCTGTTGTCTGATTTTTAATAGAAATCAGCTTATTGCTTGACCGTTTGTGTGAATAATATTCTTAGCAATACTTCTATGAGTACTGCCGACACAGCAACTACACCGTATTGCAGGAACCTTACTTATCTTGAACACCCAATCGTTCATAAAAGTTGAGGTCAGTATAGTACTATAGTAATAGAGCAAATGCAGAATCACTGAATCGGGACCTTGAAATTGTGGGGCACGTAGCATATGCTACTTTTGCTACACAGTCCGACACTGCTTGGGATATTTACCGACTGATCGACTTAGTGTAAAGCTTTCCAGACGATTTTCAAAATATTTGTAAGACTCCAGGTCAACAACCTTGATACATACAAGCTATTAATGCCTTCAATATAGGGTCATTTTCATTAAAAAAAAACAACCTGAAAGCATGCGATAGGGTGCTCTCGGCCCGACCCACTTCCCAAAATCTGAGCGTTATTTTCTAGCCGGAAAGAATGTTCTATTGTAAAGTGGCAATTTGCATAATCCTTGCGCTAATTCTTTAATTTGTTTCAGATCATTGACTGAACCATGTCAACAGAAAGAAGTTCCTATTCCTGCAGAAGAAAACTCCAACGTAAATCCATGAGTGTATGATGCAAACATTGGGTGACATGTTCCCGTCACACTCAACTGTGAAGAAGTGGTGTGCCAACTTCCAGAGTGGAGATTTTAAGACCCAAGATGCAGCACCGTCTGGGAAGCCTTCAACGGTGTGAAATTGTTGATCATGTTCATGACCTAATTTTGGCCGATCGACGAATCTCGGCCAAAAGAATTGTTGAGACACTAGAGATATCTAGGGTCTATAATTCATGAGCAGTTGGGTATGCAGAATCTGTCAGTCAAATGGGTGCCAACATGTTTGAATGCCGACCAGAAACGATATCGAGTGGACACCTCCAAGTTGATTTTGAAGCATTTTCATCGATCTAGTGATAATTCTTTTGAATGACTTGTCACTGTTGATGAAACATGGTTACACCATTATGATCCGGAAACCAAACAACGGTCCATGCAGTGGCAGCACCCGGGTTCTCCACGGCCGAAGAAATTCAAGACCCCAAAGTCAGTAGGAAAGGTCATGGCCACGGTTTTTCGGATAAGGAAGGTATTTTGATGACTAAGACTGACTATCGTCAGAAGGGCCAAACAGTTAATGCAAAATCATTGTTGTGCCAATTAAAGGAGATGTCGAAAGAAAAACGGCAAGGGAAGCTGCGGAAAGGTGTTCTCTTTGTGCAGGACAATGCACCTGCTCACAGGACTGGCAAGACGACGGATGTTTTAAAGAATTTTGGGTTTGAATGCATAGACCATGGTGCGTATTATACTTACCTGATCTTGCTCCATCTGATTATTTCCTGTTTCCATCGTTAAAAGGAGTTTGAAAGGCAGGACATTTTCGATTGATTTGGAGGCGATAGCAGCATCAGAGCAGTATTTCAATGACCAAACAGCAGAATTTGTTTAGAAGGGTTAAAAAAAACTCGAGAAACGATTTGACAAGTGTGTTGAGCTGCAGAGTGAATATGTGGAATAGCATGTACGTTTCATGGCTCTATGTCATTCCCTTATTGGTCGTGCCGAGAACCTTTCAGCACCCCTCGTAAAAACCTGTATTCTCTTAAAAGATTAATTATATTCAAACTATAAAGAGCAGGGTTTATTTTAACGTGCAGTAGACCCTTGCTTGTGCAGTTCTAAATCTAATTTTGTGCAGTACTAAAATTTAAAATAAAAACTGAATTGAACAGCAGACAGTCAAACCATTAGCATATCATTAGCACATATCCCTATTATTATGTTAAGATTACTCGTAATAAATGAACATTATTTGAAATTACTTAACAACTTCAAACTTAATAGGCTTTATCGTAGACAGATTCCACAGGCACGAAGTAGTGTAGTATGAGTTTCATCAACACAATGGAATTATGGAATACTAGGATAAAAGCGATCCATTTACTAAATTACATATAATATAGCGAATCTACAACTATATTAGGTCTTTTAAAATACTTGCCGGACTATTGATAGGTGACAATGAATATTAATTACGGGCGAAGTGAAACGTAAAACTTGGACAACGTTCCAGACCACTATCATTCACAATGAAATAAATAAATATTATTGACAACACTTAAAATTTATAAAATGTTAAAAATAGCCATTACAAATGCGTCTCAGACTCAGAGAATCTCAAACACTGGGCCATGGCACCTGCCTCAAAGATTTGTTCAGTTCTAAAGTGTCCTTAAAATAAACCCTGGTAAAGAGTGATATTTAAAAACGACTATTCAAAATATAAATAGGTTTATTTGAAACAAAAGCAATTGTATTGATAAGAATAGTCTTTTTTATTCAGTTTAGAGTTCAGAATTGACACATATGTGGGTTAAAGACGAAACATTCTCTCGAAATGTAGGCGCTTTCAATTAATCCTTCGATGTTCAACATTTTTGTGTATAACTTCTATATAAATTCTCGGAGCAAACCCAGCAATTTAAATGAGAATAGCAAACAATTAAAAAGAAATTGTATAAGTAAGGAGTGGCATGATCGTTGAAAACTTAAAAAGTGACTCAGCACAGAAGTGACTCGGCAAAAAACTATGACGAAGGCAAAGTCGGGACAGTTGATAAGAAGATCCATGAAAAACTGTTGGACTCTCTTTTTGTATAGATTGTTTGAAAAGCTAAAATCAGAACTTATAGACGGATAATAGTCTCCCAGATAAACTTTTCCATTAAACGGATGCTATAAGATGTATAGTATTACCTGCTAGACTTGTACGAATTAAACTTACTTTGATACTTATTAAAGAAATTAACTAACTAATATTTAATATCATTATTAATAATACTCGTTTATTTTTGTTATTGTTTTTTTTTCACTTTTTAGGGGTAACAAATGAGGGGAATATGTTTTCTCTTTTAGGGGTAAAAATTTAGGGGAAACTTGTTTTCCTTTCTGGGGTCAAAACTGGGAGGGAACTTTTTTCTTCTTTAGTGGTCAAAAGTGAGGAGAAATATTTTCCTCCTTCTAGGGGTCAAAAGTTAGGGGAAACCTTTTTCTTTCTTGGGTAAAAGTTTTTTTTAATTTTTATTTGCAAATGATCATATTAATTCGATATTAAACCTTTAGACGTGACTAGACATCGATCTTAATCGTCGACGAACGCAGCCTTTAATATAATAATAGAAACCAAACTCTGTAGCAGAAACTTGATCAAAGCAATAAATACCTGGGATGTCTCCCCAGTGAGATACTCTGTACCCTTCTTAAACTGGACAAGAGTGGAACTCGGAAACCAGGACTACAAAACAAGTCATCTGATGGCAATGCTTAACGCCCTACACCCAAGAGACGATGTTGACAGACCATATGTCAAATGAAAAGAAGGCGGAAGAGGACTTATCAGCATCGAAGATTGCGATGACTCGGCAATCAATTGACTGGAAGATTACGGAAGACAGGGTGAGGAAAGATTGATTACAACAATCAAATACTGCCATAGAACTAACAGGAAGACGACTAGAGAACCAGGAAACACAACAACGAAAATCCAAAGGTCAGAAGAAAAACAACTGTAAAACTCAAGGAATCGCAAATGAATCGATATGGACATGACTACGTAGACGAAACCTAAAGAGAGAAATAGCAGCTCAGAACAACGCCATAAGAACCAATTATATAAAGGCCAGGATAGATATGACACGGGAGAATAGTAAATGTAGACTGTATGGAGAAAAAGATGAGACAATCAACCACATAGTAAGCTAATGCAGCAAATTAGAACAGAAAGAGTACGTGAATAGACATGACTGGTGATAATGGTGTTCCACTAATAATTATGCTGTGATACTATGGTTACGTTAGATTTTACAAATACATAAGCGTTACATTGTATCAGAATAAGTACTTTTGTTTGAGGCTTGAAATGGGAACAAAAGTTGTTTATCAAAATATTAGCCGAGAGAGGCCAGATGGAGTTGTTGACATGTTGGTTTCGAGAATGGAGACGGAGAGATGTTCAGGGCTGAGGCTACACTTGACGACCTGAGATGGGACAGTGTTCTCGGTGCAGGGCGCTTTTGATCAGAAATTCTGGAGTGGTTGTTGACACATTGGCCACAGACAATGGAGAAGGGGTGGAAGTCCTGTGTGGTAGTGGTTGGAAAGGCACCAGTAAAATTGAATGTCTACCCATGTCCGTCACACCCAACCCTAGAATTGAGGGTTACCCATAAAAGAACTTGATTTTTGCATTTT
>VCCN01005986.1:1307182-1317699 GCA_006491835.1 Architeuthis dux | reverse complement strand
TTAGGCAGTCATCTTGGTGTCACCCCCTCTGGTGGTGTCACCTGGGGCGGACCGCGGACTCTTTCACGATTCACATGCGATTTCATAATTATAAAAGTCCCCAGAACGTAAGTCTTTCCTTGACACAATTGGAAACATGTGTCAGTGGCAGGCAATTAAGATTGAGGAGGAAAATATCATTCCATGAAAACTTAATTAAAGTTGTTATGAATAGTAAGGATCATGTTAAATATTGCAATCAATGATTGATGTAGTGGTATTAAAATGCATTGTATCATCAATTAGCATTCTAGTTGATTATACTGAATATATATTTACCTGCTATATATTGAGCTGTAGTCAGAAAATGAAGGAGAAAAATACAACGGTTGGAATTTTAATGTAGCCACCAGAACGGTGGACTTTTATTTTTTACCTAATAACCGTATTACCCCCTTGGACTACCCAAATTCCTCCCCTGGGGCGAATTCCCCCCTGGTTGGGAACCACTGGTATAAACAGACATGAACTTTTGGCGATATTATGTGGTGTGAAAATATAATTACGACGTAGGGGAGGTAATTGTGTATGGATCCGCCCCAAAGTTAAATCACTTCTTTCATACCCTACTTTTCCATCCTCCCACAAAACCTCATTGAAACCCATTGAGAACTTTTGGAGATATTGTGTGGACCGTCATTAGCGTATACATAAATGTATGAAAAAAAGATCTCTCAATCAAAAAGAATTCATTGAATAATTCGGAGATATCGTGTGGACAGACAGATCTTTCATTAGAAAAAATATTACCAAGAAACTATATGAAAAATCTTTAGGCAGTCATCTTGGTGTCACCCCATCTGATGGTGTCACCCGGGGCGGGTCACCCCCCACCTAGGTACGCCACTGTATTTCTGGATAGGCAACGTGAAACTTGCACCACGGGAAAGTAAAAACCTGAAAGTTTTTTAGCATTATTTACAATGACTCAATATGTGCCCCATTGGTCACGCCAAACCGATAATCCACGCGGAATATACTGAGGAGTGTTTGGGAAGAAATGGATTATCACTCTGACGTATGCCATGTGACCAATAGTGCATATAATGTCGTCTTGTATTTAGTGCCTTTGTTCGCTTTGTTGTTCTTTCTGTTTTAGCTGTGATTAGCTTGAACGCGTTTGCTTCATAACTGTATTTAGCGTGTTAAGAAAAGAAGCGGAACAAGACACGTGTTGATCAGGACTATTGCCTGTGAAGAAGTGAACCTTTCTGGTTCCCACTTCCGGTCCGTGTTTCTGGGACCGGAAACAGAATGGGGGCTGCTGGGGGCTTGCTTCTGCGTGTTTATTTATTAATAGTCGTGAACATTAATACATACATATATATAGACATTAATACATACAGACACATATAAACATTACAGTGGACATATTGAATCATTGTAAATAGTACCAAAAAACTTGAAGGATTTTACTTTCCTGTAATGTGTAAATGGAGGTATTATTAATGTATCTGACTCCATATGAAATGGCGAAGTTAACGGTATAAGCAATAACAAAGGATCGTAGCAGTAAACTAGTAGTAGTAAGGACATGGCTACTATGATGAATGACAGGGTGCTGATACTAGAGAGGTAGAAAGAGTAAGGTTAGTGATGTCCGCTGAAGAAGATTCTATGTTCCTTTCTTTCTCTGTTTGTGCCTGCAGTAAAAGTAATAATACATGGAAAATATGCACATGTTGCATGCAAATAATAAATGCAAATACATTGTAAGATAACAAATTTATTAAACATATGCATGATAACAATAAGATAGTTCTCATCTGTAGAGAATAATAATACATGATTGTAAAGTTCGGTTACAAATTAGAAAGTGTCCATAGTTTATTGAAGATGTATGTATGAATGCGTATGTACATAATTGAAGGTTGGACCGATCTTAGTTCTCCAGGCGACAGAACTAAGATGGACGAATAATGAAAACAGTTCGTCTTATAGGAACAGCTAATGGGGGGGGGGGCTGGTCTTTTTGGAGTGGTTCTTGTCAAGCTTCTAGGTAAGATGGAAATAGACAAGATACAAGGTTTCCCTAGACATTTGGTCTACAATGTGTATCGTATTACCGTTGAAGTGGTATATTTTCATGTACTGTAAATTGGTTATCTGGAAGAGTACTTGGAAGAGATAATTTGGATTTAGGAATATCTAAAAACCTGGGTGTTCTGAAGAAAATATATATGTGTTAAATGATTTAACTCAAATGACCGGAGTGTGTGTGAGTGCAAAGTACATATATGGGATAGGTATCCGTTACAGATGCAAGTTTCATGTTGCCAACATTTGTAGTTATCCAGAAATAAATGTTCATTGTATATTCACTTGAGGCTTACGATCAGGGAAATTGAGCTAGTCTGGAGGCAGAGGTTCAATACCAGCCGCATGAGACTCGACCAATCTCCAAATTCAACGCTCCCAAATCTCTAGCTAGGCTCCTTGATATACCCATTCCTTTTTTAGTTAGTAGCTTTCCCATTAGGTGCGAGTGGCCTAACAGTTAACGACACGGAGAATAGGATCGGCGAACCGAGTTCAAACTCCGGCTGGGACAGTTTGCGTTCACTTCGCACTAATGCCATTGAGAAAGGCATGAATCCACTTCTCCTCTCAGCTATGGTTAAATAGCAGGGAAGTTGGAGCCCTTTAGCCCTGTGCCCTGGTGGCTTTCACTGGAGATCAAGTGACAGCAACTCTCCTTAATACCCTAGCGCTCTCCTCAACATTGTAGCTGATAATAGTAATGTTGTTGTTGTTGGTGGTGGTGGTGTACTCGTTGAAATGTCACACGGGTAGTCATGGTCGCTTTCACTGGAGATCAATACTCAGACCTTCCAAGCCGAATGTAATGAATGTGTACGAACCTCCCGCATTGAAAAAAATGCCTGTAAAAAATGTTTCCCTCATCTTTGCAGACCTACCAAGTCTCGCGCATTTTGTTTAATAACCCCCTATAGTTGACGATTAGTGCGTTTCGCGCTAGATTCAGGGCGTTTCTTTTAGTTTTGGCAGTGCAAAAAGCGCTACGTTAGCGCTAAATTAGCGCGTTTCCCCTTAAACATTTTGGCCATTTTGGGCCATTCTTTGGCTATTTCTGACAATATTTTAGTGATTTTTGGCGGTTTATGCCAATTTATGACAATTTAAAAAAATAAAATTTAGCACTTTTTGGCAGTCAAACTAGCCGAAAATATTTTTTGAGTTATCAACACTGATCTCCCTCCTGAGTATTTCTAAACCTTGGCAGGTCTGAATAGCACACTACTCAGTATTCTAGCTGGTTTTAATAATACTGTCGTCTGGATAGTTTCGGTTCTTTTTCGGATTTCCAATTCTTCCAACCTCTTCGCAATGCTCTTCAGGACTATTCCAAACGCGCCAATAATAATAGGAGCAATCGTTTCCTCGTGTTCCATAATCTCTTCAGTTCTCCAGCAAGGTCATGATATTTCTTCAGCTTTTCGTTTTCTTTCAACTTTACTCTGCTTGGACAGCAATATCCATTATCTGACACATCCTCTCTTTGTTAACGATGACTAAATCCGCAAGGGCGTAGCGGGGGGCGATTTTGAACCCCAAATGGAGGGGAGACCCAAAAGCTTTATGAATAGTAGTTCACCTACTGCATTTCTACTAACATTATACAATGACACATTTCACTAAATGTTGGAGGAGTCCCTTCAAGGAGAAAAGCCCCTCCCCCCGCACCAAATCGCTTACCACGCCCCTGATGATCCGTTTGCCTTGCAATTTTAATTTTTGTTATTCACTAGAGCAGTTTCTGGTTTGTACATATACCCTATAGTTAATTCATGAATTAAATCTACAATCCATACACTTTCGCCTATAAAGTATACTTAATACAATGGACGGAAAGTGAGGGCCCAGTTCACCATTACAGTTACATTGTAAATAGAACCCCCACACCCACCCCTCGTAAAATCTAAAAGAATATACTGAAAGATTAAAACACTTTAATGCCCTGATAAGGAAATGCTAACTTCTACTATCTGCAGTAAAACCAGACGACACAGCCATAAACTATAAATCAAGACCTCCACTGGTGTTAGAAAAAATGTATTCTCGTCAAGAGTAGCAAACGCATGGAATTGTTTCCCAGCTCCCCGCCCCATCTTTTTATTTAGTAGGAGAAGGTGTAGCAATATTTGTCTCTGCTTGACCATTCCCTCTCTAGGCTAGTCTTGAAAGTGTTCACATTCTCTGCAGTGACCGAGATAGGGCAACGACAGTGAGTGTTGACTGAGTGTGGGTTGGTCAGGATATTATATGTTTCTATCACATCAGCTCTTCTGTGTCTGTATGCAAGAGTTGGTATACCAAGCTGTTGTAGTCTGCTAGCGTGCCAAATTTTATTTGCTATTTGAAACAATCCCTATCATTGAAGGAAAGTGAAATTGTCATTCTTCACTCAACCTTTAAAGAGTGGACATGGTCACTACAGCATCAACGCACTTTTTAAAATGTCCACTTATGGTCTCTATGGATATATTACTATTATTTGAATTTATTTTTTAAAGCGGGGGGCGGGGGTGCCTTTCTAAATTTAGGGCTCAACTTTTTTCTTGATTCTGTTTTCATGAATTCATCTTATGATTAGGCTATGATACAATCTGACCAACCCTGGCCCACCATGATCGTCCAATCAGTATTGGTTAATGATGTTGAGATTACTATGTACTTATTACTTAAACCATAGACATAAGTACAACACAGATGCCATAGAAGGGGTTCGAAGGGGAGCTACCAATATCATTCCGAGATTGGGAGATATATCCTACATTGAAAAAAAAACTTAATCTAGAGACCCTTGAATACAGTAGAAAACGTGCTGACCTACTAGAGGTTTATCCAGAACAATATACATAGAGTGGATACTGACATAAACTACAAACCACAGACCTCCACTGGTGTTAGAAAACATTTCTTCTCGGCAAGAGTGGCAAACGCATGGAACAGCCTAAGTGAAAAGACGATCTCATCCGAGAATATCAATATTTTTTTAAATAATCTTTATTCTGATATCGAACATACCAAATTTAACTACCATTTTTCTTATTAGTTTAATCCCACTCCAACTAAACTGAAGCTGGCTTAATGACGCAATTAATAGCTGTCAAAAAAGCGTATTTCGAGTACATTTCAAGTAATAAAATCTTACAAATTCCACCCCAGTGATTGTTAGTGTATAATGGATTTAAAAGCACAAACAATTAGTCAGTTTTGAAAAAAGTTAATTTTTTTTTTTTGGCGGGGGGGGTCCTATTTGCAATGTAATTATAATGCTAAACTGGACTCGTAATGTCCGTCATTCGTACGGAAGTACGGCTTACATGATTTATCCTCCTCCCCTTAGGAATTTTTTTTATTCTATAAATTCATTTATTTTTATTTTTTTAAGCATCGTTAAAAAAAAAAAATTAGGGGGAGGCTAGATTTTAAAACATCGTTTTAAATTTTAAAAAAAAATAATCTTGCTTTTTCGAGCAACGTTTTAAAAATAATTAAAACCTTAATGAAAGCACAAAAACTCATTTGCGAAAAATGTTTGTACAACCTTCACAAACCAAAGGAAATATCCGAATACTTCGAAGTTGTAATTCCGTACGAATGGCAGAAAGTAAAGGTCCAATTTCGCATTATAATTACATCGTAAATAGACCGCCTCTAAAACCTTTTAAAATAACTTTTTTTTTTCAAAACTGGCGAATTTCTTGAGGAAATGAAGGTCTTATGGATTGAAAGCACAAAAAATTATTTGCGAATTCGTTTTTTTTCTTTCTATTTTTAGGAAGACGGACCCGGCTCTTTCAGTCGTGAGAATTTTTCTGGTCTTCCGTACATAAAACTGTGGGTGACGTCACACTTTTTCCTGCACTCTAGCCGGTGCCACGATTTGTTTTGTATCGAAAAGGAGGCTGCCCACTCTTACTTCGATACTTGGCTTATGGCGGTTCAGAGGACGAACATGTGCTTGATCAACACGTCATAAAAAAAAAAGACTACGCCGGCAGAGGTTGGTCCAGTCTACTAACTAAATTGCTTCTTAGAACTTGTTTCATTATATTTTTCTCTCTGCTGGGCCCTAGCTGCTGACGGTACTCGGCAATTTAGTCCCCTTTGAAAGTGATGTATTCAACTGGCAACTGGCAACATGATGCTCAAGTTAAGCAGCCTTGAACTTGGAGTGGATTAAAAACAAAAAAAAAGTGTTGTTAAGGACAACTTTCTTCTTCGCTTTTTGTTTTACAAACTTTTTTTATATACGTTTTTAAAGAAAAAGATCGACTGGAAAAGAAGGAAATAAGCGACTATTGCTGCCCGCGGCCGATGGTAAGATTTAACTTCAAATTCCTATATTTGTCACTTTCAAACCACGCTCTCTTGTATGGCGTGCATGACAATGTTTATGTATTGACAATTTGTCATTAATGTTAACTGAGAGACTTTTCGTACGATACATGTATTGTACCATTATGGGGAGGCGTGATGATGGAGAAAAATATATGTGTGAGTTAGAGATTGAGAAAGAACCAGAAAAATGGACCTCACTCAAAAGAAAAAGAAGGAAAACATTAAAATGAAGATGCTTAGATTTAGTTAACGTGTTTACTGTTGTTTGCTCATTATAACAGCTTCAATTCAGTTTCTCAAAGTTAAAATACCATGGATTGTTTTGTATCGCGATTATTATATTTGTTACTAGACTGACCGCTCACTTGAAGTTGGCTCTATTTCTTCTCCTAGATCCGTCTTTATTCTTGATTCTGTGCTGCGGCAGCCCAGACCGGCTTTCTTTTTATATTCCTTTGTTTTTGTTGCTCTTACTCGCATCGCGTTGTTTTTTTTTCACAAATCAAAAATATTTTTAAAATTAATTTGTAATTGTTCAGGCTGTCCTGCTCTACTGCAAATTTCTCTAAACCATGTTGATTTTTCAATGGTAAAATTCAGACACAGTTCGACTTGTCGTCTTAATCTTCTTAGTTGTCAACAAACAAAGTAAACAAGATCTTTGCTCACTTGACACTTCCAACTGACAATTAAAGACTAGTGCATGTGCTTCTCTTCTTTGTTGTTATTGTTTTTGGCACTATCCTGGTTTCGTAGTCTAGATTGGAATGCGCCTCCTGCGGCCTTTAATTCAAGTTCAAAGTGTAGTATCTGTTCTTCTTCTCACATCAACGAAACATAGCATTCACTTTCCTTCCCGTTTTCAATTTTAAACGCTATTAATACGATAGAATTAATTTAAGAAAAAAACAATTTTAAAAAATTGTTTTTTTTTCTTAAATTAATTCTTCACTTGAATTTTACAAAAAAAAATTACTTTGGAATGTTTCACAGTATGAAATGCGAGGGTAAATTTAAAACGTGAATGCTACCAGTACCATTGTACCATGATATGGTTTTCAGTGACGGCTATAAAATTCATAACTTTTGTTTTTGGCAATTGAAAATTTTTTTTTTAATTAAATTAAAATACAACCTAATAAGTTAACATTTAAAATTGAAAATGGGAAGTTAGTGCTTTGTTCGTTGATATGAGAAGAACAGATACTACACTTTGATCTTGAACTAAAGGTCGCAGGAGGCGCATTCCGATTTGGACCACGAAACTTGGTTTTAATATTAGCTTACCAAAGAAGAGAAAGATAAAAACGAAAGCTACAATATTTGTATCAGAACTTAAATTTACTTTTCGCGTCCCTCTTTCATTGGATCAGAGGAGAGCGTAAGTTAAGGGCCGTGATTTACAAAAATCTTTCCTATCTTCGCTTTCTTGATTAACCAACCACGAAGTTCATTTTAATGTTAAATATAAAACTCACAAAATACCATTTATTGGTTCATAAAATAACTCAGATATTTTACTCATAGAATGGGATTCTAAGTTTAAAGTTAATTTTGTCAGACCAAAAATTACGGAAAATTCAATGACAATTTCTTTAACTACTTAACCCAATTAATTAGTAATCACCCACTCCAAATAAATTTCATTTGGCAATAACTTGAAATAATTTTACTTAAAGAAAAATCACTAAAGGTTTCCAACAACAAAGTTAAGTGTTAGTGTTTTGTCTCACAAGATGTAGTTCAAGTAAGTAACATGTTTTAGATGCGGTTTTAAAATGCTATCCCTCGGGTTTAAACAATTTTAGGTACACCAAAAAAATTGTTGAAAGATCCCAGAAAACCAGTTTCATCGAGGAAGAAAATATGCTATAAATTTTTATTTGAAATTCTTTGTGTGTCTGAAGGACGAGGGTACAATCAATTTACTAACACCCTTCACTTTCACTAGTTATAACTTCTGTGGCCAGGAACATTTTTTTGCCCCATATCCAAAATAGTTTTAGGGTTGCAAATATCAAGCTTCTGTGAAAATTGAATTTATGATTTTATTAACTTAAATTTGTTTGGAAAGTTATTTATTGCGATTAACAGTTCAGTTTATTTAGTTTTCACCGATCGAGAAAAATAAAAAGGCCAATATAAATTCATTCATTCCGCTCCTCTGATAGTGTGTGTCAGGTCAGAAAGTACACTCTTTGACCCACACTATAAAGATGACTTCCTAAAAAAAATCTTTAAAAACTAATTTTCTTAACAACTAAATTTTATTTCATAATTTAGAATTATATTCTGATTCAGAATTATAATGAAGGATCACTATTTTCTTTCTTTCAGGGAGACTTATTATTAAGGTTCTGGTTAGGGTTTTTAAGGTTGGATTTTGCTAGGATTTTTTTATAGTCACCGGCGGCCTAAAAGTAAACTTGACAATTTCTAGTACCACCCCCACGTTCGCGTGAGGGTCCCCAGTGGGAAGTCCTATTTCAAATTCATGGCATATATTACTACTAGCTGAACATGGTTATTGGTCAAATCTGTTACGTTTAAATACAATTTTCTGTCAAGTACACTCTTTTCTGAAGAGAATATATGAATATATATGTTATGTTCATGTTCAATATACCTGATAAATCAATCCCAATAAAGAGCAGTATTTTTTTTTAAAAGTGCATAAAAACTTTGCTTTTTTAAAAATTCTTTTAGTAAGATTATGATTCTTCTTTCTCAATCATCTTCTGTCTCTTTATGATTATATTATTTTGAGTGTTTATATTGGAATGATTATATTCTTAATACCCCCCCCTTTTTTTTTCTTTTTAAAAAATTATTTATAACCATTGCAACAGGGACAAGACACTGTTCAGTCTCAGTGCCCAACAATTCTACTAACTTGGCTGAATATCCGCCCTAACGGACGGGTTAAATTGCTGTCCAAAACAGAATTATTAAAATATATAGATGGAAATCAGCAAGCAGTGGCTTCATAGCATGAATTTACATTGTAAATCAAACCTTCCCTAAAACTTTTTGTGGGGTGATTTTCAAAAACTAACTTGCTAAAAACCTTCCTGGGTGTCACATCGGTACACACACAAATTTCATGGGGATATGTTATATGGTTTCTGCAGTAGGCTGTCACAGACGGACAGACAGACATTTGGTGAATTATAATAATAAGATAGTGATCCATATTAGCTCATTGATGAAGTACCTGTCTACGCCGGGTAAGAGGTCAAAATTGAATAGATAGATCGAAATTAGATCATTATTATCGGTGTGAGCGTGGACACAAAGTAAGGGTCCAGTTTAGAATTATACTTACATTGTAAATCAAACCTCTTGCTAAACAAAAAAAATGTTTTCTCTTGACCCCTTGAAGGGAAAAAGTTCCCCCCTCACTTTTGACTTCTTAAAAGGGGGAACAAAATTCCCCTTACTTTTGACTCCTAAAAGGGGAAAAAGTAGTTTTCCTCAATTTTGACTCCCTAGTAAAATGGAGAGAAAAAATTCTACATCGGCATGTCAAATACAAGCTTTAATAATCACAAACAATCATTCTATAATGAAGAATACAAAAACTGTACTTCCTTATCCAAATATATATGGAAATTAAAGAAAGACAATTACACTCCTAAATGGGAATTTTTAACCACTACACCGGAATGCAAAAATGCTATTGATGTTTAGAAGAAAAACTTAAACTTATACTACTTTTGAACAAAAATAATGAATTAGTAGCCAAATGCAGACATAAGAGAAAATTCTTATTAAAATATAGGAATAACATAACACAAGACAATTTTAATGACTAAAACATAAACATACACCATAAATTACACAAAGTAAAATATTTAATATAAATTCTAACAAACAAATATATTATAAAGATTTTTAAATCTTTAAGGCCAAGAAGTAATCAACTTAGCATCTAATAGTATAATTAACTACCAGTACATTCTAGTAAAAATCTATATAACCGTAATACTAAAAACGTTTAAAATTCAAATTTGGAACGCTGTTGAAAAAATCTATACGGTATAAATAAGATTGCATATGTTTTTAAGATGATCACCTTATGATCATGGAAATGTAAAACAAATTTGTCG